>PVJI01029946.1:0-14765 GCA_004026765.1 Micronycteris hirsuta | reverse complement strand
GTTTTTTTTCTAGCAACAAATAGTCCTTTCTCATCTTTGAATTGGGTTTTGTTTCTCCAAGTGAATCACAGTTAAGGTCTGAAAATGGCCCTTAGTTCCGGGAGAGAGAAAACAAATCATATATTTTCTAGACCTCAGTATCTGTATTTTCCCTCCCAAAAATATTCTCTTTTGTTTCTTCTCTTTCAAATACTGATCACTGTCTAGTATTTCTTTTGTCTATTACCTTACCTATCTCTCTCACACTCACTCTACCATAATAATGTGAGCTCCAGGAAGCAAGAAACTGTCTTTCTGGTTTACTATTATGTTCTTTGTGTTTAACACAGTGCCTAGTGTATTAAACATTTGTTAAATAAGTGTATATGCTAATTTAGTTGGTGATTAAGCCTTTTATGAATCAAGTTACATCAGAAATTCCAGTTGAAAGAGAATGGGAAAGTTATTTTGCCTGCATGTGGCTGACTAAAAACCTTGGGCAGAAAAGGTCCAACAGTCTTTCTGAAGTCTTCAGCCAAGCTTTGTAGAACTTGGGTGCAGTCCCTAGCGAGAGAAGATACATGAAGAAAATGAATAAATTATTTTGTGTGGAAGGAGGAAGGAAGGGGGAGTTGATTGTAATCTGTGAGGAATAGAGACAAAACAATGTTAATTTGCTGTGCATTTTAATATAAAAGTGGGAATTGGCATTCTCCTTGTATCTAAGTTGAACATCTTGGCAAGGTGGGCACATTAATAGTTGCTCTGTTGGTCAAAATCTGGAGAAATCACATTTGCAGTGATTGCCAGCATTGGTACCAATGAGCATTGATAAGGGCAGAATGCAGCTTCATCGGTGAGTCACATTGCGAGGAGCAAGGAACTACATGTGAAAGTGAAAACGATTGCCACACATGTGGACTGCAGAGAGAATGCTGAGCAATCGGCTGAAATGCGTTGACACGCCAACAGGTTTTGAGACTATATTTATCACTCTGGTATCTGCTCTTGCTTTCAATACCTTTAAATGGAGAGAATAATAGGTCCTTTTCGTTGATCCCATCACTCTAAATTTCAAACATTATCGTATAGTGTGAAAAGTTATATTGCAGCATCTAAGATGTTTGACTAGATGAAAGAAAGTTAATTATTGAATCATACTAATTTTCAGCCTCTGCAGGACGCTTTTATGCCTCTATGTAAATGACTGACTTGAATAATTGTATGCATGTCTAAGGGCTGTTTCTTAAGAGATGGTATCATTTATTAAACTGTCTTTCAGAATTTTTCAGATACCTTCTTATATACAATTAATTCTGTTTATTCTGAACAAAATAGACCAAATATATGCTAAGTCTTATGGCACTATTTATCTAATAGTATATACTGCTATAAAGTATTTTGAAATGTCTGGTATCTAGTTTTTCAGCATAATTTTCTTTTGAGGGGAGATAATGCATTATTCTATCCACTCGTCGAGCTATCCACCCTCCCATGGACCCACCCGTTTATTCAGCCATGCATTTTGGAGAACTCCCTTTGTAGCAGCCACTGAGGGCTGCCCTAGTGATACCGATTATGAGTGACACACTACGGTGTCTTCATGGAAGCTGTCGGTGACAGTAGAAATGTGAAACACACAGGTAAATTATTTGAAAACAATATGATAATAATTACCACTATATTATATCCACAGTACTTCGTACACTTCTCTTCTTTTTATTAATATTTGTAAAGCCTCATACAAAATATGATGCCCTTGATGCTAAATGTTAATCAGACATTCCAGAAGACTAGGGCATATTAAATAATTAAAATAAAATTAAAACAGAACATTTGATTTATGTTTATTAAAATGGGTATTGACATTTGAAAGTAAATAACTGAAGTTTATTATCTTGCACACTATTGTAAATGTTCATAAGATATTTTTATTCCCTAAGACCATTATAATGAGGAAGTAAGGGAAGATTCATCTAAACGAGGGAAAGAGATTAAAGAAGTTTTATAGTAAGAGTTATATTAAAAAGAAAATATACCTGAATACAGATGAACTCTCTCAGTAATCACAAAATGATAGCTTTCCAGCCTAATTTACTTCAGCAAACACTTGCATGTATGCTATGGGAATATAACCTAAACACCTTATTAGAATATGTATCTCTTAGTTGCAGCTTGCTCTATCATATCAATAGATATATTATGCTTCCAGGAATAATTTGTGTTTTGCTAGCTGTTACCAAGAAAACCAGAGGGAGCAATATATTTGCCAAAGTATACTTATATTTAGGAAATCCACACTGATAATTTATATTACAAATTTCTATTAATATGTTATGTTGTAAAAACATGAAATTACTTAGACAGCAAAAATATAATAATAAGGTCTTTAGTCAATTTTTTCAAAGTATCATGTCACATTAGAAAGTAATTAATAAGATAGTTATGCAAATTAAGAAATTGTGTGATTATGACCGTTAAGCATATTGATAATATAGTTAAAATTATATTATGATCTTTGTGTTATTTGAAATGTAAAGACACTAATGAAAATATTCTACTTCATTACTTATTAGGAAAATATACCCTAATGTAAAAATGCAAACATAATTTTTCCCTTTTACACAAAATTTGATTTAAATATCCATGTGAAATTCAACTACACAGATATTGATTGACTTGCCAAGACAGAGGCCGCCTTTAAGATGAACACAGCACAGCACTTTCCCTGTCCCTCTGTCAGCAACCCCATCCCACTCTTGTCAGAATGAGCAGACAGCTATCACTCTGTCCTTACTTTTACATTCATGTAGGGTCAGTACTCTTTGACCGCATTCTTAAATTTCACTGTCTGGCAACTTACACACATTTTACATGTTCGTAAAGATCCACCTTCAGCAATTATAGTTATGGTAGCAGTGACTGGAGGAGGAAAACAGAAATATTTTGACGGGGCATTTAGTCCAGTATATGTAATTTGCTGACTGAAAACATTTGCGTTTTCTTGTTCATTTATAATTAGCATTATGAAGATTACATTCTGCTTATTGGGAAAAGTGTTCCATAATAAAATAATTTGATTTTGTAAATTATTTAAATTGTAACAGTTTCTCAAGCTAGAGTTCATACACACTTTGTGAACTACAGTATTAATATTATTTGTAATAGTACATGCTTTATGGGTTTATTTGATAATGATTTATATGCTTGACGTGGCTTACTAGTTTTATAAGAGTAGAAGTATCTAATTATACTATATACACTAATTATATCTAGTTTCATAGCTCTAAATTTTTATTACATTATCATAAGAATAAAATGTGTTGAGTGTTCAAGGTAATCTATACATTTCATATATATTATTCCTTCATGTCAAAAACCAGGTTCTCACCTGTCATTTTCAAAATTTATCCCTTTAACATGCTTTAGCAAGAATAGACTATCTTAAAGTATAGACACATTAAGTACTTGACTCTAAAATCAATTTATTTTTGTGTTTTTTAAATGAAAAGTTTAATTTTAGAGCAGTTGTATTTTCACTGCAAAATTGAGAGGAAGGTACAAATGCCTTATAGATATGTGTGTGTGTGTATATATATATATATATATATATATATATATATATATATATATATATATTATGGTCTCCTGACCCTACATATAATCAGCCACCACCTTTCATTATCCCACACTAGAGAGGCACATTTGTTACAATTGATGAACCTATATTGACACATCATAATCACCTAAAGTTTATAGTTTGTATCATGGTTCCTTGTTGGTCTTGTATGAGTTTAGACAAATGTGCTCATTATTTTTTAAGAAGGCTTAGCTGGATGATTTGTGCCTAATTGATGTATTTATAAACTGGAATGCCTGGGGGTGAAGATGGCTTCTTCCCCTGCACGTCTCATTCTTTACAGGCATGGCTGGAAGGCTGGACTCCACTGTGCACCTTTTCCTTCCACGTTATCTCCAGGTCTCTTCATGGTGTATTTTTCATGGCAGTTTGAGCTCCAAGATGCCAATGGAGAATCTTCTGGTCCTTTTACTGTCTATCCTGAGATTGGCATAGGGTCTTCACATTATTGAATGTTACAATTGCATGTTGTCTAGATTAATAAGAGGGGAAGATCACTTTTCTTTGTGGAAATATTGGCAAAAAAAATTGTCTCTCTTTAACCTTAATAGTAAATGACAAGAGACTCAAGTTTTATGGTTTAGAAGAGATTCTGTTGAATAAATTAAAGTGAGAGTTTAATGTGATAAAATTGAAATATAGTTAAAAGAATTTATCATGTTCTATGAATCCAGATAACTTCATTATCTAGAAAAGTTGAACTTATTTATTAATTTTTGGCCTCCTTTATTTTATGTAAGCAAGAGTGACATTGACAAGATTCACCTCATGGGTGTTTGTTATAGAGTGCATTCATGCACCTGTGATACATGTAGGATATATTCATGTATGTGGCCACTTAAAAATGTTATAAGTAGTCATACAGACTAACAAAGTGCTGATGACATTATCAATTGATGTAAATATAAACTCACTAAAAATATCTCAGAATATGTTGCAGTCTTGGTGATTTAGAGCAATTATAAAATTGTAGATTCTGAAACTCAAAGGAGAGTCAAGATGTTTTCAGACCATATACCAAATTATTTTAAATGAATTTAGACATTGTTGATAGCTAAAGAAAGACATTCTAAAATTTATTTACTATTTCCCAAAGGCTCAAATATCAAATTTAGCACATTTTATGACTCCTCAAAGATAATTAATTGATTATCATAAAGTTGTCACTTATATATAACAACAATTAAATGAACGGTATTATGTACTAGGCACTTGAATATGTTCTCTCTCTCTCTTAAATATATGACCTTATTTAATAATGTTACATTAAAACATATTCCTCATTTTCCTCTCTCTTATGTAATATTTTGAAATCACAAATATTAATTTAAAATTGGTTCTGGGAAGTAATTTCTCTATTGTAAAAATGTACAATCTGGCCCCTCACCATGAAGGAAAATAAATTTAATTGTAATAGAAGACAATATAGAAATACAAACTTGACAATGCTTTGTAACTATTTTTTTAATTTTTTTTTTAACCAGGAAGGGGAAAAAATGACTTTCTTAAGTCAACAAATAACAAAAACACAGAGGGAAAAATATAATTAAGTCATTAAAAATATAGCTAAAATTTACTATCAATAAGGAAAATCTCACAGATGACCAGAGACCAGAAAAAATGCAATTAAAAAAAACACTTTGGCCCCGGCTGGTGTTGCTCAGTGGATTGAGCGTGGGCTGGGAACCAGAGGGTCCTGGTTCGATTCCCAGTTGGGGCACATGCCTGGGTTGCAGGCCAGGTCCCCAGTGGGGGCCATGTGTAAGGCAACCATACATTGCTCTTTCTCCCTCCCTTCTCCTCTCTCTAAAAATAAAATAAATAAAATCTTAAAAAAAAAAAAAAACGCTTTAGTGAAACACAATGATGCAAAGAACAGAAGAAAAAACAAAATCATTGAACGTATTATCCCCTTCCCAAACAAATTCTGGAGTTTAGAGACTAGCGGCACTTAGTAACAGAGACTTTAGGTAATGTGTCAATGTTCCTAGTGAGGCAGTGTAAAAATATATTTTGAATCTAGTTTTAGTTGACGCCGTATTCATTATGCTTTGTAATTAGACTCAATGCTTCTCTAATATAAAACTCTCCTTTATGTCTATTCCATTAATTTGAGTTATAAATATCAATATCAAAAAATGACTACATTGTATAGTCTTTCATTATTCAGTACTTTTTCTTTTCTGAAGTTTTTATTTTATTACTTTTCTTTCCCTGGTAAAGAAATACTCGCTGAGAAATAGAGGAAGAGGAAGGGACAAAAATAATAATAGTAATAACAATAAGATAAAATAACATTATGTTAATTCATCTCGTTGACATTTAACCTTTTCAGAGATTATTGTAAAAATGTGTATGTGTCTGATGTTATGCATGCTGCTTAATAATCTCTCATTTCTTACTTAATAATATATCATAGTTATCTTTAAAACTTATAAATATTTAAGTTTTATCTATGCCTATCTATAGCTATTAATAATAACCTGAACAATCTTTGCTTTGTTCCTTTTCTGTTATTGAATTTTAGTAGTTATTTGTATATGAATACTTTATCACATGCGTCATATAGTTTTCAATTATCCATATTTAGGTTGTAATTTTCATCTTCAATTTTATATGATGTTATTTAAAAGTCTGTGAACAAAATCTGGATTTTTATATTGTAAAATAAATTATCTTTATCCTATGCCTTTGGAACCATTTCCTCAGCTATGCAATGTGTAATAAAGTGATAAGTACTTCTAAAATGAATGTAGATGCTCATAGGTATTAAGCCTATGGATTAAGTACATTAACTCAAGAGGCAATTCTTAATTACAACTATTTTGGTGTGGATTTGTTCTGAATTGACAATGCTGAACTATTTCATCTTTCTTTTCCTTTTCCTTCTCTTCCTTCCTTTCACAAATATTTATTGTTTGTTCTCTACATACAAAACATTTACATCAGAAGATGAATGTGACCTATACTCTAACTTTAATACACATAAAGTTTAAGTTGTTATTATATTGTCACTCTTCCTTTTGATGTCAAAGAGTGATGACACTGACCAGCATTTATAAATGATGTGTTTCTACTGATCATATTGCGTTCTGGGTGACTATTCTGGAATAGATCGTGGGTGACTTTTCAGCTTTTTCTTGTTTTTCAGTCCATCTCTGCCCCTGACTGGGTTTTTGACTTGGCCAGGCTTTTAACTTCTATGCATCTACTTACAGACTTGGAAAAGAAATGCATGCTTTGCTTAGATGATTACAGCGAGCAAAACTTGTAATGCTGAAATTAGTATCAAGGATACATACTTGGTAGGATGTTTTATTAGATTGAAATACTAATGTACTTTTATATATTTTATTTTTCTTATTAGTAACTCAGTCCTTGCCATATGATCTTATTAGAAGTCCTCACAACTCCAAACTGTCTCAAAATACTGAAGCATAAACGATAAATGTTAGTCCAGTTTCTAATTTCCAAACAGAGTAAAGTTTTAAGAATATACTGTTGACCCTTAAACAACATAATTTTGAGTTGCACAGATCCACTTACATGCTAATTTTTTCAATAAATATACAGTTGGCACTCTGTATCCCCTGTTTTCATAGCCATGGATTCTGCCAACTAAAGATGAAAGTACTATCTTCAATGTGTGATTGGGAATCCACAGATGCAGAAGGCTGACTGTATGCATTGTTCGCCGTTATTTTATTTCATATTTATTTATTTATTTATCCTCACTCTAAGGATATTTTTGTTTGCTTCTTTGTTTTGTTTTTACAGAGAGAAAGAGGAAGGGGGGGAGGAAAGGAGAAAGAGAAACAGCAATGTGAGAGAAGCACAAGAAGCAGCGGTTGCCTCCTGGTGAATGTATGTGTCAGGGCCTGGTGTCACAGGCGCCTGCCCCCGGTCTAAGGGATGAGCCTGCAATCTAGGAATGTGCCTTGACTGGAATAGAACCTGGAACCTTCTGGTTATGGGACCATTGCTCCAATCACTAAGCCACACCAGCCAGGGCATTCTGCACTATTTTAAAAAAGGGACTTGAGCATCTGTGTATTTTCATGTCCACAAGTGTCCTGGAACCAATGTCACATGGATACCGGAGGATAACTGTAGTTTTTTGGTGAATCAAAAGTTGTACATGGATTTTTTGCCCTGGCTGGGTAGCTCAGTTGGTTGGAGCATCATCCCATATAAGAAGGCTGAGAGTTTGATTACACTCAGGGCATACCCAGTTTTCAGGTTCCAACCCAGACCAGACATGTACGGGAGGCAATCTCCTTATGTTTCTCCCTCACATTGATGTTTCTCCCTCTCCCTTCCTCTAGCTAAAATTAGTAAATATATCATCGGGTGAGGTTTAAAAAAAGTTGTATATGGATTTTTGAATGTGGGGTTGGCACCCCGAAACCCTGCATTGTTTATGTTCATGAGCCAAACACATTTGGTCCAGATTTTCAGTGCTGTCACAGTTAGTGCTCCTTCTTTGTGTTCTTGCCTCCACTGTCACTGGCAGAGAAAACACTTCTCCCTGACAGCAAAGGCTTGTCCCAGTGCCTAGCTTCATTCCACCCCACAGAGCTTGTGTCCTTGCACTCCTCAGCTGTGTAGTGCTGCCTCTCAGAGGCCTAAGAACCAGCCCTGGTGGCCTGTTTCTCCAAGCTCCAGAGACAGCTACATGGTGCCCCTGCTCTGCCGTCTGACTCCCAACTCTACCGACTTCCTTTGCTAGACTTTTGGCTTCATATAACACGACCTCAACTCTTGTGCTCCCAGACCTTTGGGAAATTGCTGCTTTTTTCAGTGACTAACACTGTAAATTCAGTCTTCTCTTCTGCTCTTTTTCATTTCTCTGTCTCCTGCTTACATGTTCTCTTAATTGAAAGAACTATTGTGGTTTCTTTCTCCTTCACTGAATCACGAGCAATAAAATAGTAAAACAAAACAAAAAAAAATTTAACTGTAAATCGCATTAATATCTATATGCACAACAATGAGAGCCAAACCTCGTAAGCCTGTATGGCAAGAAGTAGAAAGTCATGTGGTTAGATAAATGAAGAGGAAATATTCTTGGACAGTTTTAACTTATTTCTGTTTAAGTTGGCTATATGCGTTCTTAATTTTCCCCTTTTTCCTTGGGAATCATTGTGCAAATTACATAAAAAATGGCAGTAGCTTCTTTATTAATATTTTATCTAAAAAAAATAAAACTTGTCAAATGAATGACTTTTAGGATCTTATCATTTGGGACTTCATTCAAAAATAAAATAATTTTAAAGTCTGTTTTATCAATTGAAAAGAGATCGATTGAAAAAAATGTTTTCCCCCCATTTTAAGGTAAGTAAAGGCAATAAACAATCTTGTTAAAAGGCTTAATGCAACCTGTAGTTGGAATGGGGCCAGTATTTTCCTGACTATACTGACTAAAACTTCATATAAACCACAGGCTAAATTAGAAAGAATTCAACAGTTCCAGTCAAGGGTTTTCTGTTTAATACCAGAAAAGATTATTGAGTGCCAATGATGACACTCAACGGTAATCATCAGCTAATTTTGAGGCAATAATTCCTACCTTAATTATTTCAAAAATCAAACAAACAAAACAAAAAACCCTTAGTGCCTGCCTTGCATTTTAACTATGAAGAAATAAACATGGAACTATTTTTGCCACTGAGAAGTTTAAAGTATAGAAGAAAAAAAATAAAAATATGTCAGTGAATTAAGGATGATAAATTACAGTAAGAATAGTAATAATAATGGTTACCAAAAACTTAATAAACCTGAGAGAATGGGCCCTGGCTGGTGTAGCACACTGAATTGAGTGCCGGCCTGTGGACCAAATGGTCACCAGCTCCATTACCAGTCAGGGCACATGCCTGGGTTGCAGGCCAGGTCAGCAGTTAGGAGTGTGTGAGAGGCAACCAATCAATGTATCTCTCACATATTAATGTTTTTCTTCTTTTTCTTCCTTCCCTCCCCTCTCTCTAAAAATAAATAAGTAAAATCTTTAAAAAAACCTGAGAGAATATGTAAGGAGTGGTGGAAGATGAGGACAAATATTTTCCATAAATATTCCTGAGGAAGGACTTCTGAAAGACGTAAGAGGTGATAAAAAAGAAAAACATGGAAACTCATTGAGAAGAGAATCATGAGACACAAGTGTGAACTGATGGCAAACAGTGTGAACTGCTGGCAGAGAGTCTATTAAAATGAAGAGAACCAAGACCAATGGAGCATGATTGAATGGCAGAGCAGGAAAAAGAAACACAAGACGATCTAAGTTAAGTGTTTCTGTAAATAAACACACAACATATTTCAGATATTTCTGGCTGCCAGAATGTAAACTTAATTGTCATTACTTAAGATAAACAATGTATAAATTAGTTGAATATACCTGTAGAGTGTGACTTCAATATAGTTACCCACTTTTGTGCAGATAATACATTTGAACTGTTATTTTCAAATTCATTAAATTCTATCGTAAAATATACAGAAAGAAAATGCAAATTAGAGTAATTACTTGGGAACGATCAATTTATTCTTATTATTATAAATATTAATTCTAAGTAAATTTATCAAATTGAGTTTTGGGTATATGACCACTGGCATATTATATGATAAGCATAGAAATTTCGGGTGCTCTGAGTTGATACAGTAATGATACATTAAACTCTGGAGAAATAAAGTGAAAGCATGTCAGTTATACAATTTGAATACAAATGGTTTCAGTCAAGCAGAGAAGTATTAGTAGGTATTATAGAATTCCACACAGGTGATTGAAAATAAAAGTGTATGCTTTATACATTAATTACATAGTTGAGCAAATTGTCACTTTTTCTATATAATTAAACTTTCAAATATTATTCTGGGCAGAAATATCTGTATCTTCTTCAGGAAATACAAAGGAGAGTATATCCACTGAGAAACCATAAGTGGCATTTGATGCCAAAGCTCAGGTAGAACTGCTAGAAATAATTTTAATATGATGTTAATATAAACATATTTTGGTATACAAGTAGATCTATATTTTAAAATTTACGTGTTAATTCATAAAATATGTTTAAAATGATCATATGGATGTTTCAGAATGACAGAAAGAGCAATGATTTATTATTTAGCAGTGCTGCTATTAAGTTCTTCTACTTCATATTGTTTGATTTTAAAAAATTGTTTCCTGAAGGCAATTATAGACCAAAATAATAAAACATATCCTAACGGTTATGCTTTTTTGCTGCTGCTGTTCCCTTTTATTCAAGAACATAGGAAAGTGAGGACCCAGTTTATCTAAATTGTGACACTGTGATCTTGGGCATAAGCCTACATATTTTTGTCATCTAATAGTGAAAAATCCTCTTCTAAAAAATCCATGTGACCTGCTTAATTTATCACAATGTTAGAAAAAAAAAATTCTGAGAAACCAATTAAAGCTTTGGCCTTATATACTACATAATGAATTCTGTCTATAAGTGGTTGCAATGCAAAATATCATAATAATAAAAAAAATGTTGTAAAGAGTTTAAAATTGTTCCAATAGGCTTCTCAATTAGGTGAAACTGAGCATAACAATAGTCAATTATAAAAATGGTGCACCCATAGCTGACTATCCCTGGGTTATTGGAGATTCAGCCATGCAGCTCATTGAGAAAAGTCAGCAAAGTGATTTGAATGGATACAAATTATCGGCAATATTTCCATGTGTGTGTGCATGTATACTCATACTAACACTCACTATATTTCAGAGCTTTAAAAATCATTAATTTGTATTCTTTTCATATTTCTCAAACCTCAAAATTCTGTCAGAAATATAACATTCATTTGTAGGAAAAGTAATTTGAAATTATCTAGTTTCTTTTGCGAAGTTTGAAGGCTATTTATGTCAAGTTGTTCTAAACAAATAAAAATACTATTTATTTCTTAAATCAGGATTAATGTATTATTTGGTAACATTTAAACGTGATATTTTCTTTATAAAACTTTTAATACAAACATTTTAAAATCCCAGTTTCTATTCTTATTTCTTATTTTTTTATTACAAGGAAAATAAATTACTTAATAACAATTTCATAACTCTTAAGAGTCATTATTTCAATCACTTGACTTTTGAATTCAATTGTACCCATTTTGCTGTACCCATTGTACATTTGAATTCAAATGTACCCATTATAAGTTTCACATTTTATTTGGCAGTTTACATTATTTAATAGAATAAAAGCACTATATAGATGCTTCTGTTTAGTTTCATTCAGCATTTTAAAGAGAAAAAAATATTTGTACTTCCTTCCATTCATTTAAACTTTACATATCTTTTTTAATTTTATTTTTTTAATTTATTTTTGCCTTTTTTCCATTTATTTATGCATTCATTGGTTGATTATTTTATGATTATTCAGTTACAGCGGCCCCAATTTCTCCCCTGTTGCCCTCCCCTGCCCCACCGCCCCTGCTCCCTCAGTCAGTCCCCACCCTGCTGTCCATGCCCATGGGTCCTCGAACCTTATATATCTTTGTATACGCCTTTATTTGACAAATGTTGAAATTATTAGTAGTTCTTTCATATATAATTGAATATACGCTGAACACATATACCCTAATTGTCAATGTTCACTAATAATTGTTATTTGGAGCCATTTATCATAAATTACTTATGACATAAATGTTCTGTAAAATCTATCATAATGAGTATGTTTTAAGTTTCATTGGCTCTATATTAATAATCAAATGAATAAAGTTTCTGAATAACTAACTCCAGATATTACAATACAAGAGTATGCTGGTTTTATAAAAACCCTTGAAAACTGAAGTCCAAATAAAAATCTGTGCATGTTGGACATATGGAATTCATTGAACTCCACAATGCAAGGTGAATATTAAGCTAAGAGGACTTCTGTGTTTCTTCTCTGATAACTTCACCTCAACATCCTTTGTCATTGTATAGAAGTTACATGTTGCTACTGAAGATATATGAAAGAAGTTAATATATAATTGTAATAATTACTTTAATATCATTGCAGTTAGTAAATAATATGTCATCCTGATATTGATAATGGTTGTACAGTTGTAATCTATTACATGCAGATTGAAAACAAAGGTAGTTCTGTGTGTGAAAGCAATTAAACAGGAAATCAGGATGGGGCAGAACAAAGCCCAGCAACTTACTTCACTGTTATTGTAGTAAAGGCATTGATGAAGAAGAAGGTCTGGCACTGTGCGGGGAGAGTAAGATGAAGAGCTTGGAAGAGACTGACAAAGCCAGGCTCCAGGTCACTGGCAACATTTTTTAATTTTTTTTTTTTAGGACACTGAGATGGAGGATTTCTGCTTCTTAGCAAGATAATTAAAATTCGGGACTTCTGGGCATGGATGCCTGCTTTTTTTCCCCTGGGATTGTTAGTTAACCCCATAAATATATAGGTACAAAACAGTCTAACAATCAATCTCAGGAGGTCAAAAGCAAAAGGTAAAATTTAATACTATTTAAAACAGAGATCAATCTTAAAAACTGAAGAATACAAACCAGAATAGAGTAATTAGAAGAGGACTCAAAACAAACTATTACTTATAAAGTTATAAAGATAAATATTGGACTTATCCCAGAAGAATAAGTGTTGAAACAATGAATTGATGTATGTAAAAGAACTAAAGATCATAGGAATTATGTGCACAATTTGTAAGTTTAAAAATTATTAAAAATCACTCATTAGTATAATAGTTGAGGTGGAGATGAAATATTAATGGGGGAATTTAGAAAATAGCACAAAAGAAAAAAGGAAATGTTTTAAAGAGGGTCTAAGAGGCAAATATGTGGAATCTCTGAGGATGGCTAATAATTAGTTTGACCTTTCTCTGTCTCTGAGTATGAAATAATTGAAAAATAAAATGAGAAGTGAAGTACATAGAGGACAAATTATCACATTTTTAAGTGATAATACCCATGTAAGGTATAGAGTTTAATGTTCAAGCTGCTACTGCTTCGAGAACACTAGTCTGGCAACTTAATCCACCCAGTGGCAGCAGACACTGACCCCTGTAGACTGTCTCCTGTAAACACAACTTTATTGACAGTTTATGGAATGACCAAGAGTGTCAGGAAACATGTTTCCTGTGGGCAAATTAGATCCCAAGTGGAAAAAACAGAGATAATGATCTTTTTTTTCAAAATTCACAAATCAAGTAAGTTATTATTGGGAGAAGTGTTGAAAGTGTCCAGGCACTTTCCAAAAATTTAGTTTCTTCAACTTGTAAATATATAACACTTATTTTTAGAAATATTTTCCCCAATCAACATTGACTAGATATTTAAACATAGCAACATGTATCTTATGAAAATTTTAGAAGAGACACCATAGAAACTAGATAAAAAGTAACATTTGAATAAGTTATAGCCAGCTATACTATAGGGCCCAAAGAAGAAAATGCAAAAGCATGCCTTGGAGATACCGCAGCTTTGGATCCAGGCCACGACAATAACGCAATCCTTCTAAAGAGAGTTATACAATTTTTTTATTTTACCATTATATATAGAGGTTATGTTTACACTATATCGTAGTCAGTTAAGTGTAAAATGGCAGTATGTCTAAAAAACAATGTATGCACCTTTATTAAAAAAAAAAAATGATTGCCAGAAAATGTTAACCATCATCTGAGTCTTCAGAAAGTTATCATCTTTTTGCTGGTGGAGGTTCTGCTTCAACGTTGATGACTGCTGACCTACCAGGGTGGTGGCTGCTAAAGATGGGGTGGCTGGGCAATTTCTAAAAATAAGACAACAATGAAGTTTGCCACATCAATAGATCTTCATTTTATGAATGATTTCTCTGAAGCATGTGATGCTGTTTGATAGACTTTTATCCATAATACAACTTATTTAAGATTTGACTCAATCTTTTCAATCCCTGTTACTGTTTGATCAACTAAGTTTATGTAATATTCTAAATGCTTTATTGTCATTTCAACAGTCTTTACAGCATTTTTTTTTTTCCTTTTTAGACAGAGGGGAAGGGAGGGCGAAAGAGAGGGAGAGAAACATCAATGTTTGGTTGCCTCTCAAGCACCCCATAATGGGGACCTGGCCTGCAACCCAGGCACGTGCCCTGACTGGGAATCGAACCAGTGACCCTTTGGTTCACAGGCTGGTGCTCAGTCCACTGTG
>PVJI01029945.1:0-14740 GCA_004026765.1 Micronycteris hirsuta | reverse complement strand
TACGGTGGAGGCTCTAACACTCCAGACTGGAATCACCATGTACTTCTTGTCTCCAGTCAGAGGTTGTCTTTCTGCATGGACTGCTAGTGTGTGCTTAAAAAAATACACGCAAGTA
Organism: Micronycteris hirsuta; assembly: GCA_004026765.1. Lineage (NCBI taxonomy): Eukaryota > Metazoa > Chordata > Mammalia > Chiroptera > Phyllostomidae > Micronycteris > Micronycteris hirsuta. The sequence continues at coordinate 14,625 of PVJI01029945.1, read as the reverse complement.
GGCCAAAACTGCGTCTTCCCTCTTGCAGCGAAGGACGCCGAAGGGTTGGCATGCACATTTGATTTTTATTAGACGGACTTTTGTCTTACTACTCCATTCCAGCTCGTCTCGGAGCTTGACAGGGAGTGGGCAATGCAGGGGCAGCACAGAACAAACACACGGTTTTATTTTGGTGTCTTAACACTTCGGGCAGATGAAAAGAAGAGCCCTTACACTGGCCCTTTTCTGTAGACTGTATCTTCAACAGAACTTACTTCATTTTTTCCATTAGTACGACCAAATGACCTGTTGGTAAATGTTTTAGGGAACAGATCACACAAAGAAGAAAACTAAAGGCATATTTGAGTTTATGGAGATACCTAATTTTCCATCACTGAGAGATGTTCCTCTTTATCTCCATGTATGTTATTCATCAAGGCATCATGACAGTATTTACTGGAAAGTAATGGCACTGTTTACCAGAAAACCAGCCTAATCTGCTACTCATTGTTTTCATCAGTTAAATGAAACTGACCTTTCATCTTCAGCATTGTACTTCCAACAAAATCCTGCCAAAATCACTAATGATCTGTGTTCCTCAGACAGCTGCAAGACATTCTCCATGAGCTAAGGAATAGTGGGATTGTCACCCCATCCAGAGATAAAAAGGCCCAGTCTTACAGGCCCCGTTACCAGGGTAGCACTCAGGCCAAGCCATTAGGATCCAGGGGAGAGATTAAAGGGAGGTAAGAAACCTGAAAAGAGGACCCCCATACCTAATATGGAACCCCTACATCAAAACCATTTAGTCATTGAGACATCATCGACAAAGCTCAGAGTCGGGGGTAGCGTTAAAAATCAACTGATAAAATCAAATTGTGTAGAGTTTCATGCTACAGAGTTAGTATAGCTATTTCACAATGAAGCCTGATGTACCCTGATTAGAGTTCTTCAGGCATCAAGATGAGCTGAAGACCTGCCAACCTTCCCTGTCACGGAGAATGATATCACCCTACACCCTCTTTGGGAACAAATAGAATAAAACATGAATTATTTTAAAAAAAGAATAATGTGAATATGGTACGTAACTTTATCTTATTGCTCACGTTGATAAAAAATGTTTATGTAAACTTAAGGTCAGTCTCAATGTTGGTCAGAAAGACCAATGTTTACCCATTCACGTATAATAGGTTGGTTATTTTCAACCTAACACTGACACCCAAGCACACCATCAGCGTCTTCACACAGTTCAATCACGTTACCAAAGCAAAAAAGCATTTTATTTGAACAGGTAAGGTCTCAAGTCTTGGGTGTTTGCCTGATAACATTGCTTACCCACCACCCACGCTTCCTGCACTAAGAGCACCTTGATTCTTCTTTGAAAACCCATTTTATCCCACTCCCATCTGTGCATTTTAATTTGTGCCCCAAGATATATGTACGAGAATGTCCACCACAGTAAAAATGTACAAAAATCTAAATGTTGCATATTTAGTAGGGAAATAGTTAAAGAAATTACAGGGCATCCATACTAAAATATTATAAAAATGTGGCAGATCTCTATATCGCAAAGCAAGCTGCAGACTAATGTGTGTAGTTCAATTTAATTTATGTAAATATTTTATAGGCACATAAATGCACAGGTAAATTATCTCAATAGATGCACACTGGGCCGATAACAATAGTTACCTCTGAGAAAAGGTATATAAGACTAGAGGAAGTAGAAGTGAAGGAAAACATTAATGTCGATTATGTTATTCTATATTTGAATTTTTATAATAACTATGCGGTTATAATATAAATATGTAAGATTTAAAATAAAGTTCATGAAAAATTCTAAGATAAAAAATGAAGGGTTTTTTATAGAAGTGAATTATGTCCTCAGCATTGGAAAGGATTTGGGGGTGTTATCAACAGCGGTGTCTCTGAATGAATGTGGGCCTAGCAGTAATTTCTCTTCAGATTCAGAAAATTGAAAAAGCAAATTTTCAGCATATAATCAAGTCATTGCTACAGCTATACACTGTCTCTTTCAAACAACTCAGCTAAAGCTTTGTCTCCCTTGTCCCAGTCCCAGATCCCATACAGATTTACAAACACACATATGAATATTAAAAAACACATATAAAAACATCCTTAAGTGGGCATGACTATACCCACTTAGTCAAATTTCTTAAACCACTTAATTTTAATATGTGGCTCTCACAGTTAGCCACTTGTTAAACTCTTACTAGATTTATGAGTTATTTCTCTTTGATATTTAGTATAAAAATAATTTACAATAATTTGCTATAAATGTTGGCTCTTCTAATACTTACACCTCTTACTCCTCCTTCTTGTCTTACTTAGTGCGTTGGTTAATACCTACAGTACAAAGTTTAGTCTCAGTAATTTAGACAGCCTTGTATTTTTTCTAACAATTAGAAAAAAGTTCTAATAGCTCACCATCAATTATGATATTTACTCTAGATTTTTATTAGATAATCCTTAAATTTTAAAAAAATATATTCTATTTCTGTATGACTGAACATTTTTATTATTTATGGGACATAGAATTTTCTCAAATATTTTTTCTGCATTTATTTGTGATGAATGTCCTTAAATTCATGTTATAACGGCTCTTTTCTCCTTTAACATGTTTATCAATATACTAAATTCCATAAGTGAAATTGTCTCGCATTGATCATCTTTGCATTCCTAGGATAATTCTCCTTGATCATGTGCTTGGCTTTATTCCTTTAATATAGAACACTGTTCTCCTTGTCAATATTTTATTTTTTAAACATTTTTAGATAGCCTTTATTTTTTAGATTAAGCAATTTACTTTTAATTTTATTTATTTTTACATTTTTATTGTATTTTTCCATTACCATTTAATCCCCTTATACTCCCCTTCCCCTATAATCACTACACTGTTGTCTGCGTCCATGAGTCGCTTTTTCTGCTTCGCTCAATCCCTCCGCCCCCTAACCTCCCCACTGCCAATAGCTGTCACCCTGTTCTCTATCTATGAGTCTGTCTCTATTTTGCTTGTTAGTTCCGTTTGTTCATGAAATTCCACATATAAGTGAGAGCATATGGTATTTGTCTTTCTCAGACTGGCTTATTTCACTTAGCATAATGTTCTCCAGATCCATCCATGCTGTCATAAAGGTTATAATTTTCTTTTTTACAGCTATGTAGTATTCTATTGTATAAATGTCCCATAGTTGTTTTATCTACTCAACTACTAATGGACACTTGGGCTGCTTCCGTATCTTGGTGATTGTAATTAATGCTGCGATGAACATGAGAGTGCTTATGTTCTTTCAAATTAATGTTTGGGGTTTCTTTGGATATATTCCAAGAAGTGGAGTCACTGAGTCAAAAGGCAGTTCCATTTTTAATTTTTTGAGGTACTGTAGCAGGCAACCGCCGTGTTAAGCTTCTGTACTTTGTAACTTCCATATTAAGCACCTGTGCCTTGTTCTCTGTTTTTGCCAGGTGGGGTAGCTAGACCTGGCTTCCGCATTGGGCTTCTGTGGCCTCGCTTCGCCATGTGGGCGGGAAGTCCGGGGCTATTTAAACCCAGGGAGGTCAGGATTCGGGATTCAGAATTTGGAGTTCCTCCTCTGAGCCCACGCAGTAATAAAGGGTCGTGCTTCGCCATCTCTACCACATGTGAGTTATTTTTCCATAACAGTACCTCCATACTGCTTTCCACAATGGTTGCACCAGGATGCATTCCCAGCAACAGTGAAAAGGGTTCCCATTTCTCCACATCCTCACCAACATTTATTGTTTGTTGATTTATTGATGATAGCCATTCTGATTTGTAGATAAGAATGTTCTAGGCTTTCCTAATCTATTATATCCCTTGCTAAGCTTTTGAAATCTGGTTAAATGAGTTACATAGCTTTCCAAATTGTTGATGGACTAGAATAATTTATGTATTATGGAGATTATCTGTGTTTTGAAGTTCTGGTAGAAATCATCCATAAGTTTATTTGGTCCTTCTACCTTTCCAATTCTACCATATTATTGGCTTATTCAGTGTTCTATTTTTTAAAGACTATTTTATATAATTCACATTTTCCTTAAATTTATTCATGTTATGTAATCTTTGAAATATACTATTATAAAGTTTTACATATATTCTAACATTTATTCTCTTTTCTATTGGTATTTATGGCCCTACATCATTCCTAATGATATTTAAGTTGTCTTTTTTATTCTTGAGATTTTCCAAAAGGTTGTTGCAATGTTACTGTTTTTAATTAATAACATTCTTATAGATTAATTCATGAATTATTATTTCTTTTCACCATTTCCTCCCCTCCTCCCTTAATCTGGAACCCATTTGCTCCCTGGGGTGACTAAAAATTGTCTTTTCTGCTTACTTAGAGTGACTGTGAAGCTGTCCTTTTCTAGTTAATTCAGTTTAATCAGATGTCTGGTTCTGTTTGCTCTCTGCCTTTTTGTTAATATCTGACTAATTGCCTATTGTAACAAAATGAACAGTGGCAATAGAAATAGTGATGATGATTGCACAGCACTATAAATGAACTTAAGGCTATCCACTGTGCACTTAAAATAATTAAAATGACAAATTTTGTTATGCACATTTTACCACAATAAAAAAGGAAGATACCCACTTTGCCTGGTCGAAGGGTGAGCCAATGGCCTCTGCCGAACCTAGGCCAAACAACTGGTCAGCCTGAACTACAGACTTGAACCAAGCCACAAGATCAATGTCTTAGTTCGTTGGGGCTTCTGCACCAAACTACCATAGAGAGAAACTTATTTCTCACAGTTCTGGAGGATGGAAATCTGAGATCGATGTGCCAGTATGGCCAGGTTCTGGGGAGAGCCTTCTTCCAGGTTGCAGACTGCCAGCTCCTCCTTGTATCCTCACCCCGCAGAGAGCAGGGAGGGGAAGCACTTATCCCTTCCTGAGTGCGCCATTCTCCTGACCTCACCTAATCCCAGCCTCCTCCCAAAGGCCCCGTTCCTGACAGCATCACATTGGGGTGGGGGGTGGGTAGTGTTTTAACGGAGGAATGTGCACAGGACAAACATCCAGTCCATAACAACAGACAACTTAGAATAGACTCATTCTGCTTATTCAGCATTTTTCTTATATTCCATGAGAAATGTACTTTAAATGCCTTTTTTTTAGAGCATTTCATTCCTGATCTCTCAAATTACCCAGTTTTTGTGGGTCGTCTGTTTCCTGCCAGGAGCCTGACAGAAGCATTAGCTAACATCTATCCAGTGCCCAGCTTTTGCCAACATTGAATGTATTATCAGGTTATCGGCCTTTCTCTCCCACCCCACGCAGGATTGTTTGGGTCTCATGGGCTCTACAAGAGGTTTGTGTCCTCCTCAAGCTACACATAAGTGGTGACTTTTTTCAAATTCCCCTTAGAACTAGCTAGGGTTTCCATTACCTGTTCCCCAGGACTTTGACACACCTGTGCCAATTTGCTCATTCACAATTATGACAATCTTTGGGGGACTAATTAGTAGCCTCTAATATTTGGAGGTAGAAAAGATCTATAGATTTGACCCTTCACAACCTCGCTGAGAAGTTACAGCAAAGTTGCAGTTTGAATTCTTTACCATATACAGATGTTATTTACCCGCAGGCACAGAACTCATACAACCTGTTCCGCAGCTTGACATTAGATGAAGCTACGGTTATTTTTTCCTTTAAAATTCTTTTGCAGTACTTTCAAAATGGGTTCATTGAGGCAAATACTATAAAATTTTAGAGCAAGATTCAGCCAACATTACTGTCAGATTCAGGAGTCCAGAATCTTCCATCAGTAACTGAACATGGGACCATCTTAGAATTAAGCTTTAGGTATAATTCTGAAGGGTACAGGTCATTGGGCTGAATGGACTTTTTTTTTATTTTGTCTATGCATGGACAGAAGTAATTTTACAATATATCTAACCTATCCATGTATCATGAACTTGCAACTCTCACCGATGAAAAGCCATTGATTATATTCGTTATGTTAGCCTAGAGCCACCTCTGACGCCTGGGCATCTAGTTAGAAGTTTGAACATATTAGCTGAACGCGCCGAGATAGTGTATCCCTATTCAGAATACTAATAGTCCCAAAAATACAGATTTAAATTACACATAAATATCACCCTGTTTAAGTAGTTTAAAGTAAATTACAGACAAGAAGACAAAAAAGCATAGGACAATAGCAATTTCTTAATTTCTTTTGAATTTCCAATCCTTAAAAAAAGAAAAAGGCCTCCACCCGACTCCACGTTGCTCTCCTTCCCTTCACGGGCGGACGAACTGCTCGGGAACAGACTGCTCTCACAGCCCCGACCCCTCCCCTCGCCCTCACTCTTCATTCTGCCCTGGCCCAGCTTCTGCCTCCACCATGGCCCCGAAACAGCTCTTGCCAAGGTCTCAGTGACCTCTATATGATAAGATCCAACGCGAACATTTCAGTCTTCCTTCTCCCTCCTTCCTGAAACACTTGCTTCCTTGGTTTATGTGCCTCTTTGCTTTTCTGATTCTCCACCAACTTTCTAAAGTTTCTTTTCGCTCTCCGTTGCTGGTCAATCACCTCCTCGAAATTTTAATATCTACTCAGTTTATTGACTCATCCTAAGTTATTTCATCACTATATGGCTTCTATCACCATTGACAGACTGATATCAAAATACAAAATTTGACTCAGACCTCCCTGGACTTTAGACGCTAATACCAGTTGCCCATTTCATATTTCTCTTGGATGCTTCAAAAACACTTTAAACTTAACATTCTTGTAAAACATTTTTAATTGTATTCTTTCCATTACCATTTAACTTCATTATGTCCCCCTCCCCTCTGCAATCACCACACTGTTGTCCATGTCCATGAGTCCTTTTTCCTTCATAAAGTGTGTTATTCTACTCTAAGGTCCTTTCCTAGTAATTTTTATTTCAGTTAATGCATCACTACCTCCCTCTCTAATCTCCCTCTACCCCCTCCCACACACATCCAGATATTCTAGTCCAAAGTCTAAAAGTATCTTTAAGGCTTTCTCTTCCCAAAGCTATCACCAAGCCTGGCTGGATCTACTTCTTTAGTATCACTTGAATCTCAGTTTTTCTGTATTTGCATTGCTACCATCCTGGTCCAAGTCATCACCATCTCTCTCCCGGATTCTGGCAATTAACCAGTCTTGCCAGACAACTGAGTCTCTCATGATTTAAAATTCAGTCTGCTCTATGTAATTGCTTATCACAATTTGTTTTTCCCGTTTTCTCTTAGATACCCATCTTCTTCAAGAAAACATTGATTTTACCTGGGATTCTACAAAAGGACACATTTTCCCATTTCTTGGAGCTAGGTGTGGCTCTGGTCAGTGAGATGCAAGTTCAAATGATGTGTGGGACTTCCAGGAAGGCCTTCCGGGGAAAAGACAACCATCAAAGGGAAATGTCTCAGCTGGGAGGTGTACCTCTTTACCCACCTCCTCTTTTCCCTTCGTGGTGTCTGGAACACCAGTGCAAGGGCCAATATTCCAGGAGCATTGTTGAGATCCTCTACCAGAATCACACAACTGAGCCCACCCTTGTTTATGACCCACCAAAATCATAACTGAATAAAATAATTGTTCTTGTTTTAAGTCACTATATTTTGGGGTAAGTTTACACAGCAAGAGATGGCTGACATCATCCACTGATTAAGTATAAGGGTTTTCAAACAGATGAATGATATCCTGTGTTCCTTTTAAGAAGGCGGCAAGGATGCTGTATAGTCTGAAAGTCCCCAAAAAGCTTACATGCGGTATTCCTTATGCTTCTTCTTTTCAGGACTCTGCATGGAGGAGGGGTCGGGGTGCCGAGTGCTTTTCAGAGGCCCATTACTTTTAAGCTCTGGTTGTTTCCTCTCCCAACCCCCTCCCTTTTTAACTAGTTGAACACAACACTATTCCCTTTTGTTTGAAACCAAGTCTTATATTATCGGACAGATTCTTTTCAATCTGTTGTCATTGGGTAAACCTTGTGCTCACTTCCCTCCTTACTTGATGATTCCAGTCGAAAGACCTCTATTCTCTCAATGCTGCTTGAGTTCAAAGGCATGGCTTTCACAACACTTGTCTCTGCTATATATCTATAAAATTCAACATGGTTAAAAGTAGATAAGATGACAAATTTTATGTTATGTATTTTTTCCACAATAAAAAAGAAAAAGTCAGTGTAGGTGCTCAAGAGCCAGGATTCAGAGTCTGTGAACTCTATGTATTAAACATTTCTTGAGAACACTACACATAGAAAAAGTTAAGTATGGAAGCAAAAATAATTAAACAAGAAAACTTTATAATTTACATAATATACTCTTTTAAGTGAATTCACATGAATTAAAATGAATTTTTTAAATATTTATCTTGGTCTATAAGAACCTGCACAATAAGGCCCTGTCCTACTTTTCTAACTCCACACTGACCCATTCACTGTCCCCTTCACTGAGTGTACTCTAGCCACATGGGATTCTTTCCGAGTCTTTGATGTAGCCTACATCTTCCAGCACTGAAGCATGCAGTTCCCTCTGCCCACATCCCTCTTCCCTGCATCCTTACTTCCTCAGAGAATCCTCCTTGATTTCCCAGAGAGAGTATTTTCCCTATTAGATGCTCCTTTAGCAGTCAGCATTTCTGTTGTAGTGAAATAACTATGTATATAGCTGTTTAATGGTTTTTTTCCTTCCTAATCTATGAATTCCATGAGGAGGCCAAGTCCACCCTATTTACTACTATATCTCCAGAGCCTACACAATAGTTCATGCACAATAGCCAATAAATAATAGTTATTGAATAAATACATAAGTGAGGGAATTAGTAGGTGGCTTTGTAGTTGTTGGATCATACCAAAAACTCAAAGGTTGGATTGTACAATGTCAAAGATCGATTCTAACTCTAAAGTTACATGTTTCTATGATTCTATTTACAATTAAATAAGGGCCATTAATCACCAACATAGCCCATATGTATAACAGTATAAGTTTAGGCCCATGTAAAGTTTATATTATACAGATGTTTTTACCAGTACTCGCCCTTCCAGACACGTGATGGATGCCGTGACTACAAATATAGTGGAAGACAAGTGCAATATGGAGCTATTTAGCCAGGCTGCCAAGCAGGGCCTGCCTCTGGGCAGTGCAGTAATGGAGATACCGAGGGTCATGTGACCCCAGTCATGTCCCCATGCTTTGGGGAGGTGCTGATTTGTCAGAGTTGTCACAACTTTTAGGCTCCTGTGTATCACAGTAAACTGAGCATCAAAAGGAGCTCCTGAAATAGAGTAGCTATTTAATAAATATTTGATGAATAAATGAATGAGAAGCCTGATGCTAGTCCATCCAAATATGTCTGTAATCAGTTTGTCAAAATTCACAGCCTCACCCTACCTACTGCTGAGGAAGTATAATCCACGGGTCTCTGGAAACTAACTCTGGATACCCTGACTGTAGTCAAATGGCTTCAGGAAAATATGCAGACCTGGTTGAAAAAATCTCTCTAGTTAAGAACTGTTGCAGGATTGCCAGCTATCACATGAAAAGGGTTCAAAATGTTAGGTGTAATATTTGTGCCTGGTGAACTTCAGAAGTAGAGAGTCTCACGTGGGCTTTTCAAAATGGGTCACTTATTGCTGCAAGATAATCAGAATAGGGTAGCAGGGATGGAAGATTAAATGGCCCGGCACATCCTCAAGTTCTACCATTTGGAAATTGCTTTAGTTGAAGTCTCTTTCTATGGTACAATTCCTAAGTGGAGTAATAATGCTCTCTGAGTAGCCAGTGAGGAGTGGGCTGGCAACAGGCATTTTTTTCACACAGCTTAAGCAACCAGAGGAACCAAGTGCAAATTCTAACACTCACAATATTACATGAACCGTAGCCAATTCTTCATGGATTTGATTCCATAAAAATGAGTTTTGGCAGTTCAGGGCAATAAGATATAGTTTCCGTGTTCTTAAAATAGATTCTATCTAGGAACCCTTCTTTTTTCCTCCCACCAGCCCACTTAAATTTCAATCTCTACATGCTTAAGAAAGAAATACCTGCATAGATTTGTGTCGAACTTCAGGGGTCACAGTTTTGTTAATTTCATTATTCTAACAAGGTGACAATGAGCAACCTTGTGCTAGAGTGAAAAGTTCAGGTTTTCTGAGATTTGCTGATCCGTGATAATAATTACCTGGCATGCCAGAGCTGATGCTGGGAATTGGATAAATTCCAGAAGGCTGCTTGCAGACTCCATAATCTAGGTCCTAGCGTCAGTGGGTACTGCTGGACCCTGATAATGAAAATAGGCCAAGGAAGACCACTGATTAAACTGAAGAGGGAGGGATGCTTCTCTAGGAGAAAATGTTGAGGTCTTAGGACATAGTCTAGATGGCCATGAAACATAAATTCATTCCTGAAGGCAAGGAGAGATGCAAAAAAGGGAAGGAAAAGTAATAGATCAAACTGCTCAGTCATAGAGCACCAGAAAAAGAAGAAATGGGTTAATAATAGCTGTTTGAGAAAGTTACTAGAACTTTAAGAAGTTCCACAAGAAGAGGAGATGCAATATCAGAGAGGCAGAATCTGAAATGACTCACCCAGAGAGGGGCAGAATCCAGGTAACGGGGGAAAGCCTGAGCCATAAGTCACAAGTCCACAGTAAAAGCAATCAGAGAATTGCCTTGGGGAGGCCAGGAGAGCTGTGTCACGTGGTTGCAGGAAATCTGGACGGATTTGAGCTGGGAAAGCCAAGACATCAGAGAAGAAGACTCATAGTGTGATTTGTGAGTCTCAAGGTGTACAACCATTAGAGACAGAGATAACAATATTGTCTGGACTAAGGAAGGCTGCCCTAGGAATTCATGAAATTGGACTCTAACGAAAGACACTTATCTAAGAGATGAGCCACAGTAAAGGGGTACCAGGCAGAGTAATGGTAGATCAAAACCAGCTCTGGGGTCAGTGTTCGTCTAATGGTTGGGAGAGTATCTCCTGTCACTCCTCTGCTCCGAGTCCTTGTAAAGCTTTCATTCCACTGAGAGTAAAAGCCAAGCCCCCAGCTCAGCCCACACGCCCTAGCTCTGCCCCATCCTCTCATCTCTGCCTCAGCTCTAACTACTCCCTTGCACTCTCCACCCGCTCTCACCACCTCCTTGTATTCTAGCACACGCCTGCTGCAGGGCTTCTACTCTGCTGTGCCCTTTCCTGAAACACTCTTCCCCAGGTAGGAGCTCAGCTCCTCCTTCGCCTGCCCCTAAGGTCCTGGCTCAGATGTTCTCCTCTCCACCAGGCCTTCCCTGACCACCCGATTTGAAGCTACAACAACCCTACCTCAATCCCCAGGCACCTCTAGATGCCTCTCTGCTTTTTTTTCTTCACGGCACTTTTCACCATCTGCTACACCTACGTTTTACCAAGCGTGTTTCTTGTCTCTCCCTCCAGTGGAAGAATGCTATATATTGAAGACAAGGGTACTTGGCCCTTTGTGCCACTAGTGGCCTAGGCAAAAAAAAATGTCTGTTACTTAGTTGATACTTAAAATATACTTGCGAGCCCTAGCCAGTGTGGCTCAGTTGATTGGAGTGTCGTCTTGTACACTGAAAGGTTGGGGGCTTGATTTCTGGTCAGGTTGGGGGCTTGATTCCTGGTCAGGGCACATAGCTAGGTTGTGGGTTCAGTTCCCAGTCAGGGTGCGTATGGGAGGCAACCAATTGATGTTTTTGTCTCTCTCTTTGTCTCTCTCTCCCTTCCTCTCTCTCTAAAATCAATAAACATATTTAAAAAATTAATATATACATATATATTTGCCAAATGTACTGAAAGATTTTTTGAATAATGGATGCTTTTAACACATGTGGAATTGAATCACACCATAGCTTTCACTGTGGGAGACCCTGTCTAACAAAATCTGAAGGAGGAATATACCAGAAAACAAAAGTGTGAGATTAAAAGAAAAGGAAATGCGAAAGGAAGGTGTTCTTTCCCAGCCAGCAGCTTTAGTCCCGTATGCATCAGAGAAGAAAAGCGTTCAATTGTTAAAAGAGTTTTGCCAGGGGAGGAGGGGAAGAGCTGATGGAATAGAAGCAACGAAGGCGTGTTCCAGGTTGCAGAGTAAGATGCAACAGAAAGGAAGTCTCCTCAAGGTCTGAAATATTCAGAAGTAGAGAAAAACAAAATCATGCATGAGTTAATCATTTTTGAAACTATGCAGTAGGTAAAAAAAGGATTCATTACACTAATCTGTCTACCTTTGTACATGTTTAAAATTTTCCACTAGAAATGAGTTTTTTTTAAAAAAAGGAAAAACAGAAGGACAGTGCCCTGAGAAGCACATGGCAGAGGTACTGGGAGTCACCAAACTCCTAGGGAAACAACCTTCAGAAGCAATGACAACAGCTCCGTTTCACATATCTGCTAGGAACAACTGTCCCGCTGAAAAAAAATGTGGGCGTGAATGAGGCCCCTTCCACACAGGCAGGCGTTACAGAACTAAATAATCTCCTAGCAGCAGGCTGTGGAGAAGCCGGTGTGGCTCACGGGAGATGGTGGAGGCTGCGTAACCACGCACAGCCCACCTCCGTGCTGGCTTAGAGCTAGAAACTGGGTCTCCTGGGGAAGTGGAAAAACAAGTTTGGATGTTGATTGAAACAACAAAACCCATCTCACCTAAGATCTGGGGGCTGAAACTGGCTCCATGGAAAATTTCTAAGCTTTGCAAAGTTTCACAAAGTCTCAAAGCATCTCCCACCCCATATGCAGTCATTGCTGAGTGCCCTCTTAGTAGAGATTTCTTGCACATGAATTGACAGGTTATGGATTCTGGGTGACTGACAGAGTCTAACCACCTTGTAAGAAACTGAAATTGTTTCTCATCTCAGATTGCCATTAGTGCTTAGTTTCCTGAATATGGTGTGATGAGGGGTTTGAGGGTTCTGCTGTAATAAACTTGCCTATTCCTGGGTTCTTTTCAAAGGGAAAAAACTTAGAGACATGGCATTGAACTAGTACAGCTTTAGAAGTCTCAAAGGAACTGTACTCCAGAGAGACATAGTCCAGCCCAGATAGCATCTGTGAGGAGAATTCCAGCTGCCCACCCGACAAGCAAGAACCCCTCAGTTGGTAGCAGAATAAGAAATTGGGGAGAGGGTGAATTTTGGACTTAAAATAAACCTTCCAGGGAAAGATTATTTGATTTGGTTCTTAATTCCATTGAACTTTAATGTTTTGAGTCTTTAACTTGCAAAAAGAATTATTTTAGAGGTTTTAGTTACTTCAAGAACAATTGATAAGAGAGCTTTTCCTGTTTAAATTTAGGACCCTTCTATTGTATTGGCATTTTATTCATGTGCATTTACACATTTTAACATTGGGCCATGTTGAGCTTCCATTTTGAATATCTAATTGCTATATTTTACACATTGCTGGAAATAATTTGGAAATAATAAACCAATATTTTAACTAATCTTGTAACCAGTCTTTGGCATAGTTACAATGTGGCATGGAATTGCATTTAAATAGTGCTCTGCTTTAACCCATTTCAGAGCTTCCTGGGACAAAATGTACACTGCTCCTTGGGGGTCCCTCACGGGAAGGAGTGGCCGCACACAGGTGGGACTGACCACCTTGATAAGTCCTTCTCCTCCTCATGGGGAAAGCCACACTCCCAGCTTACCGTGACTTGTAGGGTAAACCCAGTGAGTAAACAAAATTAAAACCAGGAAATCCGTGGAGAGAAGAGCTCATTCCCTACACCTCCTTCCCATGAGCAAGAATTGTAACTCCTGGTCAGTAGCCACAGCTATTGTTCTATAATTCTTAACCACATGGAACTAATCTACCGAAGACTCTGCATGTGGGGAATTTTCTCATTTTCTCCTTCTCTCTCTACTGGCTTTAGTGGGAGGTGGTGGCTTGGTTGACAATATTTGCTCTGCCAACTCAAACTTTCCCTCGGAAGGGTTTTTTCCAACATCTGAATGAGAAGTTAGAAATATTATTGGGGTGTCATCCCCAAGCTCCATTCACTAAAATAGCTTTTATCAATAATACAGTTCATAGTTTGTTACTCCACCTTTCCCTTTATTTCTCTGCCAGTTAGAATCTCAGGCAGAGAAGAGGAGGATGCATGGGACCCAACGGTCATTTGAGAAATTCGTAAAAAAGCTCATGTAAAGCTCTTATGCTGGCGCCTTGGCATATTATATACACTCGGACACTCTGATAACTTTTGCTAACTGATCTCCTGTACAGAAGCACACCATGTGCCACGGTTCTATACCTTTCGTGTGTTACTTACCACTTCTTGTTTTGCTTTCTAGTTGTCTGTACTTGTATTGTAAGGGACTACAAATGTTTGTAGGTCAAGGATCATGTTTTAATTATCTTTGTATTATTTGAAACAACTAGAAGTACGCCTTGCAGGAAGAGAGTGCTCAATGAATACTTTAAAATAAGATGAACGTTAAGATTCCAGGTAGAATTTCTTCTCAGACAAAATTCTGAAGAAGTAGAAAATGTGCAGTTTAACACATGGATCACCCAGTCACTGAAATAAAAGTGTATCCCCGTGGAACTGACATAGTTGTTTTAATTAGAGAAGCTTAAAGCACTTCACCAGGAACCCAACATCCAGGCTCACAGCAGTC
>PVJI01029944.1:0-14762 GCA_004026765.1 Micronycteris hirsuta | reverse complement strand
ATCTCTCTGATGGCTAATGATATTGAGCATCTTTTCATATGATTTTGGGCCCTCCATATGTCTTTTTTCGAGAAGTGTCTGTTCAAGTCTTTTGCCCATTTTTTAATTGGGTTTTTTGTCTTCTTGGAGTGGAGTCGTATGAGTTCTTTATATATTTTGGAGATCAGACCCTTGTCTGAGGTATCATTGGCAAATATGTCTTCCCATACGGTTGGTTCTCTTTTATTTTAATACTATTTTCTTTAGCCCCACAGAAGCTTTTTATTTTGATGAGGTCCCATTTGTTTATTCTTTCCTTTATGCCCCTAGCTCTAGGGGACATGTCATTGAAGTCAGAACAGAAAATTCTTAACTGCCATCAGAAGATATTCTTAAAAGGTGTTTCAGCTGGTGATTAGAGTATGGGAGTCAGATGCTTATTTATTTCATTTACTTAATTTGGAGTGAATTCTGCCCAGTTTATTTGTACTCCATTGTAACATGATTAATTACAATAAATCTTGGCAAGGAACTAGTGTTTACTATAGTGGTCTTGAGATTCCAGAACACCTCTCAAAGGTGAGCCATCTCTGGCAGATGGGGATTGAGTTTAAAGTTCCCCAAATATCCTCTTGCTTTACCTCTTTCCAGTTTAATGTCTTTTGGTACGGAAATGTTATTTTCGACATCCAACCCACATCCCCCAGGCTTTAAAATAAGCCCATTTCCTCTGATCATTCCTCCCTGCAAATTTTGAAATTTGGTTGCAAAGTGTGTAGAAACTTAGAAAGCAACATTTCCCTTGTTGCACAACTACTTGCTTTTCCATGAAAGCGCTTGTTCCTTCGGACACATGACCTTAACGGGCACTTTCCTTTTCACTTTCAGTATCTCAACCGGGATTGTAGAGATAGTTCCAAGTCATCATTTACAGCAGAGAGAGATTTTAAAGAGAATGGTAATAGTGATAGAAATTCAATAAATATTGAGCTCAATAAAAATCACAATGACAGCATTATAATACAATGATTTCAACAAAGCATTTAAGGAGTCTCTACTATGTGCCTAACACTGAGAAGTAGATTGTTCTTATAAAAAAAAAAATTATTCTCACCTATAAGAAGATTGAAATATGTATTATGGAGTTAAAAGCACATTTTCAACATTCAAATAACTGAAGTTATTATATAAGATAAATACAAATTGTTTAGATAGCATTAAGAGAGAAGCCAATGTAAGGAAAGAAATAATCTAATGAAAGAGACTGGATTTGAATTGAAACTTGAAGGATGAGTCCATATAAGAAAAGAAGAGAAGAAAAACACATTCTCAATGCAGGAAGCAACAATTTAAAAATTACATAATTAGAATGGCCTATTCTTTGGTTGATGATGGAAAATGACAACATGGAACAGTCATTCACAAAGTGGAACAAAGAAGATGAAGTTGAGCAATTTAGGGAAATGTATCCTTTAGTCTCCGAAAAGTGTGTAATTGTTCCACGTGTGAAATTTGATCTGTCTTGGGAATTAATTTAAAAAGAAAGACAACGAGCAATGATGTGGGAGGTCAGTAATCTAAAGGATCATAAAGATATAAATAGGTCCACTGAGAACAGATGGGATAATATGGAGATGGCTTCATGGAAGAATATTTTAAGACACAAGAGAGGAAAATTAAACTAGATTTTTAAAAGTCCATTAAAGGTGAGTCTTGCAGACGAAAAGGGGCTGCACACGAAATCTGACAAGCTCCGGGGAGGCCTGCATGGTGGCCTAACAAACTCACAGACCAAAGTCACCACATAGGATAGTCTAAAAATAAAAAAAAACTTTGTAACTAAAAGCAGGTCATGGCTGGTAGTCATGTCCTAGCCCGTATTTTTCTCTAACAAAAGTCAACCTTTACCTTAGCTGAGCCCGTTATCTTTTTGCATGTTCGCTAACATACCTTTGGAATGTCAAATTCCCTTTTCTCTTGACCCCTCACAGCACAGGCACTGCACCGGGGGACCACGGATCCCCCTGTTGTTCTCATTCTCCTGTTCGTTGTTGACCCAACTACCCTGTGCTCACCAGGGGAAAAGTAAGTGTTTATCATTTTACCTCTTTCCAATCCCAGAAGTGTGCCCACTTTGCTTTCTCCTGCCTCCCTAATCTATCACTAATGGATTTCATGTAACACCTTATGCCTCCTTTTTTGATTGTAACATATAAAATAAGGTGCAAACTGCTATTCACAGAAGCATTTTCTCAACTTGTTGAGCTTTTGCTTCCAGCAATTGCCATTTGCCTCAAATAAACTCACAAAAATTCTCTACAGGTTTGGATGTTTCTTACATCGACAGTCTTAATAAATAAAGATAAATAAAGACAAGAATTACCATAGTTAAGGAATTCCTAGAACAAATCTGCCTTCTCTCCAATTATTATAGAACTATATCCTTAATCTCCTTCCTGAAATTTCTTTTGCTTCTTGATCTTCTTCTTAGTCACCCTAAAAACTCTCCCCTGGTTTTGATTATTATCCACTGGCTACAGCTTTTTTGAACACATGTATTTACTTTTCTGTTCTTGAACTGTCTGTTGAATGGTGTCAATACAGATGTTTCATAAGCAACCTCTATAGTCGCGACATCAAATGCATAATTCCTATGTTTCTCCAAAGCCCAGATCCTCAGAAGCCAACCTCTATGTCCTCTACTCTGAGCTATCAAATGATTTAAGGCTTTATTTTCTCTCTGCAGGTTCTTTATGCTAGCCTCTCACTTAATCTCTCTGCCGCCAATGCCTTCATTCCTTAATCAATATTTCAAACATAGGTTTGGTTGAGTCACTTTACTGCTACAAAAATGTAATGAATATGTTTTCTTTTAGCTCAAGAGCATATTCAAAATTTCATAGCATGACACCCAAGACTCCATTCTCTCTTTTCTACCCTTTCTTTCCAAACACCAGACAACCCGAGTGTCTTTTTGTTTCCAGAATATGATCTGTGCTTTCCAGAGCCATGACTTCAGTTATGAGTTCGTGTCTCAAAATCTTCAATTCTGTTCCCTTAGGAAATTTTGTATTGCTTTAAAACAAGCTCAGAGGGCATCTTCTCTTTGGACCACTCTCAGATTTAATCAGTACCTCCTTTAAATGATGACTTTACTTACATATTTCTCCTACTAGCAACTGTACTTAGGTATTGTTCTACTGTTAGCTTATAAAACTACAATTGCTGGTTGATCAGTTTTAGTCACATAGATGCTCAATAAAAATGTTAAGAGATTTTAATTGTGATCTTTCCTGTACAGAAAAAAATGATAATTTATTGAGAGTAATTTCTAAAGAAAGGAATCATAAGTACTTATTTTTTGTGTGTACCTATAAATTTCTTGCTTGTGAGAGTCTTCCCATCCTTCCTATCACACTCCATACGGTGCCAATCCATTAGTCATAAAAGAAATCAGTCTAATTACATAGTTTCTATGACACAGAGGAAGACAAAATAAATAAACTGAGCACCCTGCAGTGCTATATGCACATAGCAGCTGTTCCTTATACCTATTCTAATATAACTAGTTAATATAATTATATCAGGAAGAATATTTGCAGAAAGTGGAATACCAGACTCAGGGCTCCAAACTTTTGGCCTCTCTGTCCACACTGGAAGTAAGATGAGTTGTTGGGCCACACATTAAATACACAAACATTAACAAAAACTGATGAGCAAATAAAAGCTTTTAAGTAGATTTTCAATTTTGTGCTGGGCTGCATTCATAGCCATTCTGGGCTGCATGCAGCCCATGGGCCACTGGTTGAACACACCTGGTAGAGTTTTCAGAAAAGCTGATGTTACGCCCCTGCTGGCGTGGCTCAGTGGATTGAGCAGTGGCCTGCAAGCCAAAGGGTCGCAGGTTCAATTCCCAGACCAGGGCATATGCCTGGGTTGCGGGCCAGGTTGCCAGTTGGGGGCATGTGAGAGGCAACGACACACTGATGTTTCTCTCTCTCTCTTTCTCCCTACATTCCCCTCTGTCTAAAAATAAATAAAATCTTTAAAAAAAAAAGAAAGAAAAACTGATGTTACCATAAGAGTTCAGGCACTGGAGTCAGAACAATTGACATCTGATTTTTTCTAGAGTCACATATCTCATATGGCTGGTAAGCAGATTAAATGAAATAATGTATGCAGAAAAGCTGGCATATAGTTACCTAACTGGATTGTTACAATGACGGTAATTGCATCTATAAACTGAGGAGAGAACATGAGCTGGAGAATTAGACAGATCTAAGTTTAAATATTTGCCTGCTGTGAGATCTTGCATAGCTACTTGACTAAATTCCCTTTCTTTCTTCTTAACTGTATCTATGATTAATATTAGATGTAATTTCATAGTTTTAAAATGAGATATCACAACTAGCATAAAAACTAGCACACAGATGATATGAATAAAGTTGATTCCTCTCTCTTCCCCTCACGCAAAAGGGCAATTTTACACTTAAATTTTTATTAGTGCATGGTTTTAAAAACACAATAGATTCTGTACTAATTATATCAGAATTTAATAACTTATTAACTCATAATAAATACAAATTTTTCCGCATTAGCTTGGGAAAGAGACCCTTCACTAAAATGGGAATCAGCAATAAACAAACAGAAATGTCCATTTAGGGGACACAGAATTATACTGCAACAGCAGGAGATTTCAAAGTACAGCTTCTCTGATTTATACGAATGGCTCAAATGTCCCTAAAACTTCAGCATTCTTGTCCCCTCCCCACAAAATTTAAAAACACAAAACAAAAAAGCATGGATCTCTATTATCTCCTAACAGTCCATGTATTTCCACGAATATCTAGACTTAGTTTAAAAGTAAAATCTTTTAAACAATTTCCATTGTTTTAATCTTGGTGATTTAGGCATACAGCTTTGGTATCTTTCACCAGTTCTGAAAGAACAAAGAGACAACTGTGGAATATTAGGAAGAGTAGAAAAAGGGGAAGAAAATTCTTCCTTTATTAAATTTCACCAATTTTTATCAATGTGCCTTAAAATTATTTGCATAATCTATACATTTCTAATGATCACATTATATGTAGTAGAACTGAAACAATAGTAACTATATATTTTTAATTTATGATTTCAGATGTAACCAAGCATTCAGAATGTCTTAAATAATAGGCCATAGGGTCTCCCCTCAGTAGAATAAGTGCTTGGAGAGGATTAAATAATGACTTTTCTTACCAATTCTCATGGCACATGACTATTTAATTCCTAGATGAGTTCCTAGATAGGCTAACAGAGACCTCTTTCGCTTTCACTGAATTTTGTTTTTTAAATTCATATCAATTTATTGGCAAAAATGGAAGAGGACGCTGTTTTCCATTTCTCCTCTCAAGATCTACTTTCTTCAGCATCTTCTTTCCTGAAAATGTCACTTATTATGTTTGGTAAAAATAATTTTGATTAATGACTCAATTTGAAGAATGTTAAAGAAAAACATCACAGGCCTAAACTGAGTCATTTGTCCTAAAACCCATGAACCAAACCTACACTTAATACCTGACTGAACTGCAGTTCCAACCCTACTCCGGAAAGGTAATCTTAATTGGTCAGTCTTGAACTTTCTGATCAGTACCAGTCAGGTACTTTGTCACATGGGCCCCTGCGCTGTCCCCCGAAAGGAAGTTTCAGCAACCTGCCTGATAATATCCCCAACCCTACTCTGCCAGCTTCCCTTAAGGAAAGATAATCTTACCTAAAACAATCTTTTCTTTTCTTAGTAAATTTCTTATTATGCCCAGTTTGTGCCTATAAAAACCTTCTGCATCATAAAGCTTCTCAGACTACCTCTCGGCTTGCTAGATGGAATGTTTCCTGATTCATGAATTGCACAATAAAGTCAATTAGATCATCAAATTATCTTGGCTGAATTTTTGTTCTTTAAAAAGAAAAACCAGTTTGATTTATCAACATTTCCCATGAAGTGTCAGTTTTGGAGCAAGTCCTGCTTGTAGCATTTATGGGTATTTAGAATCACTAAGTACCTAGGTACTAAAGCTTCCTAAATACACTATAAGTTTGTCAGGATGCATTGATTTAACAGTGTTTTGCATAGTTTTACAGAGAAACAATTTTACACAAAATACATCAGTAATATTGCCTTTCTTATAAGCCCAACTTTTGTA
This sequence comes from Micronycteris hirsuta, assembly GCA_004026765.1. Classification (NCBI taxonomy): domain Eukaryota; kingdom Metazoa; phylum Chordata; class Mammalia; order Chiroptera; family Phyllostomidae; genus Micronycteris; species Micronycteris hirsuta. The sequence goes on along the minus strand of PVJI01029944.1, from coordinate 8,604 downwards.
GAATTGAATTAGGATCTGTCTCTCCTATGCATATTGAGTATTATTAGCATGAATACAATGAGAGCCAACTAAAAGATACCATTTTCTGCTTGACCAAAATTTCTCATCCTGTTTTCAAGCTACTATTCTCTTTGTGTATGGATTTCATCAGACTCTCTATGATGTGTCTACTTTTGATCAGCTAATAACTGATCAAAAATTACCTTAAATACCATGAACTATTAAGTCTCTCAGCCTTTGTCAAAGGGTTTCTCTGTGCGGACTGAAATACATTTTCAACGTCCCATCAGGCAGCTTAGCCTTCGCTTCCCACTGGCTCAGAGCCTGAAGGTCAGTCAAAGGTAAACAGTGTCTCTTTGGTCTTCCTGAAGCATGAGCACAGCTCTGCCTAAGTAAATGTCCTTCTAGACTCTCAGGTATATGTCAGAACAGCTTTCCCAAGCCCCCTATGAATATTTCACTTGCCAATTTTCCCTTGAAGTTTTTTGGTCAGCTTCTTGTTAGTCCCATCTGGAATCACTACCTTAAGTAACTACAATATTAACAAATTGCTGCTGATTGGTTTTGACAAACACCCTGAGAATAGGATGAAGAATGAGTATGGCTGCATGCACAGAGCAAGTATGGAGTCAAACAGAGACAAGCCCTGAAAATGGAACTTTTCAGGGAACTACCAGGTCAACTAAAGACAGTTCTCTGGACATGAAGCTCTTAGTGAGTGAGCGCCAAACCTGTCTGCCCATTCAGTGGCTCCTAAACAACAGGTTTTCCCAACCGGTGTGGTTTCAAAGATTTTAGTTTCAAAGATGCTACAGATCTTGGAAGAGGAAATTGGGAAGAAAGCAAATTAAAACACTACAAAGTTTGCTAGTCTTACTAAGATTTCACTGTTTTTCTTGAGTAAATACTACTTGGATTATTGCAAGCCATTTTTTTTTATTTTCAAAGATCTAAAAGATTTAATTTTGACAATATTTGCCACTCTCATCACTTCTTTTTCTGAAGTATGGAATTTGAGGAGTCCTAACCATACCATTCTGGAGTACATAGAATGTTAAGTTTTTAACTTTAGTTCAATGTGCTATCCAGTTTCGCATTTGAAAGATGTGAGCACAATGGATTTCATTATTTTCCCCAAACCACTACATAGAAACTGCTAGAGCTGCTAGTAGAAATAGGGATATCTTACTCTCAACTAAGTGATTACTCCCCTCCATCCTTCATCCCAATTTCAAAAGCACTTAGTTAATTAACACTGAGTATTAAATAATGGAGAAATCTTAAATGTATTGGAGTACATAAAAGCTAATATAACTGGAAAACAATGCAATTTTTGCTTTTGCTTAGATTTATAATATAAGAAGTAATTGGGATTTATACATTAGAAATACATGATTAAAATATCTAAAAATTCTAATTATATAGGAACTCAACTATTAAAATTTCTGAATTTTTTTCATGTGATTGGCATAATGATTATAGTCATAATAAGACACTCAGGGATATATATGGTTACATATGGTTATGTAAACCATAAGATACATATGGTTAACTCATCAATTTAGACTGTCAAGGACACCTTCAATCTAATTTGTAACAGCCATCCTGCCCAATGCAAGTTTTTCTCAACTGCTTCAGCCAGAGTCAGTCTCCTGTAGCGCTTTAGTCATAGGTTTCATACAGCACTTAGGTAGTACTTTGTGATATTTATCTTTTCTACCTGCCTTTCCCACTAGACTATGCTCATCTCTGAAAACAAATACACCACTCTGCATCATCAAGATCAAAAAGAGACACATATTGTTTGTTTAACAACTGTTTCCTGAATGGATGGATAAAATAATGCTTGAACTTACCTTTACTTTGCTTGGGTAAATAGAGAACTCAGAATGGATATAACTTTATTTTGGAGGTGCATGCAGGTAGGTTTAAGTCAGTACATTATGTCTATTGACTTTCAAGGGGAAAGGCTGAGTTGGCTACTTGAGGTAAGGGATAACTATAAAAAATATGTTGAGAAATTGTTTTCCTAAACTAACATAAGTACCAAAACTACTCCTGATTGACTGCAGGAATGAATAAACTCTGTTCACATAAGTTAATTTGACTCCCACCTATGCAGAAACAATGAGCCAGGAAAAGGAAAGGAGGTATGGACTAGAAATGATCTTCTTCCCTGTTGTGCTGACATCGGCTATGCCTTGAAGAGGTCCCAAGCCATTTACTTCCATACAAAAGATAAATAAGAGTCATTCTCAGGGGATGGTACATAATCACTTCTGCCTATTACTTCTAAATTTGGTCATACCAGAAGTGGGCGCAAAGTCTTTGCAGAAATAAGGCCAAGGGACCTCACTGTTATGAATTGCCATAATTTACCATAACAAAAGAGAAGAAACCCATAACAGAAGCAGGCATAAAACATGTGAAGTTGGATATAGCAGATGTTGTAGGTATAATGATGTGAAAAGGTTAAAAAGAAGGCATCTCTTATCAAGAATAGAATTATTCACCCAATTAATGAGTGAACTTAATTTTCAAACCTAAAAATGAACTGAAAATATGTACAGTATTTTTACTTCTATGATAACAATAATTCTTTAAGAAATTAGAGATTCCTATAAAAAATCCATGAGGACTGTATATGCATCAAGCCATATCACATTGTGTTATCTATATGTTTCATCCATTATTTTTTTAAATGCTAGATAATCTATTTTGTGTTCTAGGCCACCTTATTAAAACTAGATAGTTATAAATTATTTGATATTGATTTGGGAGTACCTACTATTGAATTCTTGCTATTAAATATTGTCAAGTATTAATATTATTTATTATCATTATTATTATTACTGCTATTATTTTACTAACCTTCAGTTTTCAGTCACTCATTTGTTTTTACTTTAACTTTACTGTTATTGAATAACTACAACAGCTCATGGGGGAAAATAAGACCCAAAGGTGTGCTATTAGTCTTTATGCACATTTTGGTGAAAATAAGATGAGGGTCTGTTGTTTTGTGCTCAGTCAAAATAGATCTAAATTTTCCATGAGAGGACTTGGAGTCTAGTGTTTACCAGATTTGTACACTCGTGATTCCTAGGAATGGTAAAGACAGATGTACATACGTGTATATTGATGGTCAACTCCTTCACCTTGATACTGACTTAGGAAAGTATAAAATCAGAACACTTGTATTTATAATGCATATTCTACTATGACCACAGAGGTCCAATTAAAAAACAAAAGAAATCTTATTATTAATTTCCCTTAGAAGCTGTTTAATTTCAAAGCTATAATAAATGTCTTTGATTCTTTCTTAAACTACTCTTTTTTGAATTTTTTCTCCCAAATGTATACATAGATGCCAAGCATCATCTGATATACCCTTTTCTAGAGATAGCTATGGAAAAATACAAGGTGTTTAGAAGTATGAAACTATAAATTAAGAAAGACAAAAATTAAAGTTTTGCAGAAATAGAATGTGCTACTTTGAAGTTTTTATTCTTTCATGTATAAAAAATATAAATGTTTCTTCGCTAGTTCTCCACATAATGTTACTTGTGGCTGAGATCCTCCAAACTATAATAGCTCACTCTAGAGAAGCACTTTTTATCAGACAAGAAAGAGGAAAGAATGAAGGGAGGGAGAGAGAAAAGGAGAGGGAGAAGGAAGAAATGAAATAAGGATGGAAGGATAGAAGGAAGAAAGGAAGGAAGGAAGGAAGGAAGGAAGGAAGGAAGGAAAGAAAGAAGGAGAAAAGGAAGGGAGGAAGGAAGGAAAATTTCAGGAAGCTGTAAGAACAAACAAACAAAATAGAAAAGTACTCATACAGAGAACAGACTGATGATTGCCAGAGTGGAGGGGTGTTGGGAAGCTGGGAGAAAAAGGTGAAGGAATTAATAAGTACAAATTGGAGTTATGAATAGTCACAGGGATGTAAATTACAGGATAGGGAATATAGTCAATAATATTGTCATAACCACATATGGAGGCAGGTGGGTACTTAAAATATCGGGGAGGAACACTGTGTAAAGTATATGACGGCCTAACCACTAATCTGAATACCTGAAACTAATACAGAATAACAGTGAATGTAAACTGTAATTTACAAATTAAAAAAGTGAGCAGGAATGTGGAGTTAGTTACAGAAGAGCAAATTTTGGTTCATTATGCCAGTATTTTCCAAAGTATAACAAATTAAAAATCACCCTTCCAGAACTGCAAGTTTTGAACATTAAGGGGTTGGGTAGTCATTTTAGCTCTAGTACATAGATTTTTTTCATGTATATTCAAGAGTAGTATGGCGGGAATACAACCCCCACTCCCTAAGCCCAGTGATCGCCTCTCAGAGATTCCTGCAGATTTAAGGATACCTGGAAACTAAAATGCAGTCCACTGTGGGTGCTACTTAATTATTGCATTTTGCATGTACCTATAAGGATGACATCAAAGTGAATTGAAACTTTGAACAAGAAGAACAGGAATTAATTCAGCCTCTCCTTTCAGAGTGCGTGTCTGTGTGTGTGGTATATATGCATGTGCACAGGAAAGAAAGACAGAGAGGTAAAGACAGAGAGTAGTTGGAATTTCTGAATATTGGGGATCTTGGGTCTTCGTAGATTTATGCATTTGTCAGCTAAGGTAAAAAGAGATAAGAAAATGTATAAACTTGAAAAATCAAAATGGAATGGCCTTCTCAGATAAGAGACATCTGTGAAATTCAGAGTATTAGAAGCTTTTTCAAAATGCAAAGATTTATTGTGTGAATTTTTTCACAGAAGAATTTGCCATATTTTCCCCCAAATTTTAGTTAGAACTAAACAGTAATATAGGCAGAATAACTTTTTTCCATTTCTGTTACAGCTTAGAGTCTTTAACAAAGTCTACCCCACCCCCAACCCCCTTATGTGGCCTGTGCACTGCCATCTCTCTTTTGAACAAGAACACAACTGATTAAGGAGCAGATGTCTCGTCCCTGGGTGGTTGGTTTATTTTTGCTTAACTATTATATTACAGAAAAGGGACTGTATTTGCTAAAGCGATAATTATACTTTAGTTAAGTGTCTTTGATCTGGTCTTTTCCACTTTCTGCAAATGAAAGGGTCATACTCCATATACAAAACCAAAATCATAACATTACCAAAATCAGAGAGAGTTTTCTAGAAAAAAAGCTCTGGGCTCAAACACAGAAATCCTTACCAGCTGATTAACCTTGGAAAAGTCTCTTAATTGCTCTCATTCTGGGGTTCTTAATCTGCGACACATGAGTTCAACAATACTGACTTATCAGGGTTGCTCTGGAGGGTGGGCTACACTGGGCTACGGTTGCCATGGAAATATTTAACAGTATTATAGTGTTATAATATGATCATTGAAAGTTTCATGGTTTGAGGTAATGATTTCATCTTGGAACTGAGAAAGAATGACTCTTCCTGTCCAAAAGGAGTTAAAAACTCCCTATCCTACTGCCCTCAAAACACACAGGGAGAGCAATCATTTTAAAGAACCCAATCCTGGTACTTACTATTCCAATTAGGAAACAAGAAAGTAATAGCGTTAGAGTTTTTCTTACCTCTAAGTTTATTAATCAACTGTTCTTAAGGAGGGAGTAAAGTAGGAATAACATGTCTTGTAAATGAAGAGAAAATAATCACTCAAGATTTAAAAATATAAACAAAAACAAAAATCTTTTTATGATTTGAAATCTTTTTATAAAGCCAAAAAAATGTATCCCTCAGCAAAAAGTGACAGGTACTTGAGACTATATAAACTGTATAAAACACACATCAGGCCTTCATAAAATTTAAAAGTTGTTTGTAGATTAACAAGGTGGCAAAGCCAAGTGTTTACTGCATTATAAATCTCCATTTGGTGGTCTGAAAGGTGAAATGTAAGTTTACATGTCAAAAAGGAAGTTCTATCACCAGGGGGATATGATATATTTTTATTTTCCTAACTGTGGTACCTGCAGACATAGCTTCCTGTGGGTTCAAACTACTGCTGAAAGTTGAGAACTATGTAGCCATTCCAGGAGGGAGGCAGCTTTTGGTGCAGGAGAAGAAGGCCAGATAGTTATCTAGCTCGTTGGTTTGAAGACCAGAGGATTGGAGCTGGTCATCTCTTTTCATTCAATCCTCAGCTCTTCAGGACAAAATTCAAGTGCTTATCAGTCATAAAACAGCATCTATGCTGGAATGTGCTAGGTTAAGGCTAGAATTGAGTATATAGGGCTTTGTTCAATTTGTCTCATTAATGAGACATATTTGTCTCATTAGCCTACTTAAAACATGACGATCGCTCCCTGGGACTGGTATATACCTCATCACAGCCGGGACAATGTGCACATCTGGGATGAACTGCTGAGTAAGTTCAGTGTTGAAATACTAATTTCTAGTTTCAATCACCCTTTAGACACAATAATGTTTTTCAGGACGGAATATAACAAATAGAAAAATTTATCAACTGGGCAAAGTCAATGTCCTACATAATCTTTTCAACTAAGTCAAGAATTAATATTTCCATTCATTCACTGGTGGGCACTTGAGCTGTTTCCATATCTTGGTTATTGTCAATAACGCTGCAGTGTACATGGGGGTGCCTGTGTTCTTTCAAATTACTTCTCAGGTTTCTTTGGTTAAATCCCCAGAAGTAGAATCATTGGGTCATATGGCAACTATGGGACATTTACACAGGGGAATACTACTTGGCCATTAAAAAAAAAAAAAAAAGAAAGAAAACTTACTCTTTGTAACAGCATGGATGGACCTGGAGAACATTATACTAAGTGAAATAAGCCAGTCAGAGAAAGAAAAATACTATATGATTTCATTCATATGTGGAATCTTATGAACAAGCAGAACTAACAAGTAAAAGAGAAACAGATTCAAAGATAGAGAGCAAGCTGACAGCTCTGGGGGGCGTTAGGAGGTGGAGGGATTGAGAAAAATGGAAAAGGACTCGTGGGCACGGACAGCGAGCAGTGTGGTGATTGCAGGGGGTTTAAATGGTAATGGGAAATACAGTAAAAGCAAACACATTGGGAAAATTGATATTTCATAATTTGTGTTTTAAAATTAAATGGTAGAGCCTTATAAGTGAATTTGGGGAATTTTTAAAAAATCACAAATAAGAACAATTATGTTATTTATGTAATTAAATATTTGAGCATGTCAAATAGCTTAAAACATGTACATTTTATTGATTGAAATTTGCAGTAGGAAGAGTAGCTATTGATTATATTTCCCTTAAACACTGAAGGGTTTAAAAGGTAAAAAGAAAATGCTTCAAAATATAATTTGGATTTGCTGAACACGAAGTTTTTAAAAAATGTGTTTGAAGATTGATGAATCCTGGAATTTTCTCCAGTCTTAAGAAGAGAAATCGTTGAGTCAATGCTAACAACAAGCAATCCCTTCAAAGAGCACTGCAGACAAACGTGAGACCCTTGGATACAATGATGTTAAATTACAACATGATATCATGGCCCTATAATCTGTCATCACAGCTTCCCCTTTAAGACAAGAGAGGGCATTTGAGTGTGCAAAACAGAAAGATCAGAGACAAGGTAACATGCTGCCATCCATCTGGGGAGATTTATTCTGGCAGAAGGAAATGAAGCTTGAGAGAACCAGTCCAGAGGTAGACATGCATCACTGAGACCGAGTTCGGGGTGGAACGAAAAATGATCAATGGCCAGGAGAGCAAGATCTTTCTGACAGAGGTATTGCTAAACATATAAAACCATTTTTGTAATTTTTAAATGTGAACTTGTTCATTATGTACAGCTAAGACCAAAATACTTTATTGCATTAAAGATTCATTCTATAAGGCATAAATAGTGTGTAGAAAGAGTGTCTTCATGGCTTTATGCACAGTGTTTTAGTGGCTGTACAATTATTTGTGACTTACAAGAATGCTCTTTTAAACCAGTTCAGAAAGCTGACCTTTTGTGGTTCATTTTTTTTTTGTTTTGAAATAACTTATATGTGCCCTGTTTCCTTAGTTATTTGTAATGTTGGTCCACTGCAGCAATAAAATTGTTATATATTGAGTATCTGGGATGGACCACTCTGCACTGTTATAACTATTCATAACTTCGTAATGCCTTCATAAATGGGATTCATTACACGAATAAACTTATAGGGCAACTGCTGTATCTTGCTGTTTCTTTGCCCAAGTTGCTATGGCCTTGATACTCAGACATGATTTTTACCTCCACCCTAAACAGAACCTCAGAAAGTCTATCATTTGGCTGCATAAACTTATTTCCAATATTATAAAATCTCATCAAAAAGTAGTTTACTATAGGATGAGTTAGGATTGCTTAGAATTTTACACACACACACACACACACACACACACATATGGGAGAATACAAAAATTAACAAAATGTAAGAAATCAGTACCTCTAGTTAAAAGTTTAGAAAAATGAAAATTATTTAGACTGTAGGCAAAAGGACAGAGAGTGAACTACTTGCTGTTCAATAAATAAAGGGTGCTGGGAGGCAGCAGGGGAAACAGTGGGCATTTAATTTTATTCTAGTAGAGACAGAACTGAAAGACATAAAGTCAAAGTGCTGAGTAGCTTTTTTTTTTTTTTTT
>PVJI01029943.1:0-14743 GCA_004026765.1 Micronycteris hirsuta | reverse complement strand
GGCTGCACCAGTCTGCATTCCCACCAACAGTGCAGTAGGGTTCCCTTTTCTCCACATCCCCTCCAACAGTTATCTGTTGCTTTGTTGATGGCCATTCTGACTGGTGTGAGGTGGTATCTCATTGTGGTTTTAATTTGCATCTCTCTGATGGCTAATGATGTTGAGCATCTTTTCATATGATTCTGGGCCCTCTTTATGTTTTTTTTTGAGAAGTGTCTGTTCATATCTTTTGCCCATTTTTTAATTGGGTTTTTTGTATTCCTGGGGTGGAGTCGTATGAGTTCTTTATATATTTTGGAGATCAGACCCTTGTCTGAGGTATCATTGGCAAATATGTTTTCCCATACGGTTGGTTCTCTTTTTATTTTAATACTATTTTCTTTAGCCCCACAGAAGCTCTTTATTTTGATAAGGTCCCATTTGTTTACTCTTTCCTTTATGTCCGTAGCTCTTTATGTCAACATATCATTGAAGATGTTGCTGCATGGAATGTCTGAGATTTTCCTACCGATGTTTTCCTCTAGAACTTTTATGGTGTCACGAGTTACATTTAAGTCTTTTATCCACCTTGAATTTATCTTTGTGTATGGTGTAAGTTGGTGCTCGAGTTTCATTTTTTTGCAGGTAGCCATCCAGATTTCCCAACACCATTTGTTGAAGAGGCTATTTTTATTCCATTTTATGCTTCTGACCCTTTTGTCGAAGATTAATTGCCCATAGAGACTCGGGTTTATTTCTGGGCTCTCTGTTCTGTTCCATTGGTCTATCTGTCTGTTTTTATGCCAGTACCAAGCTGTTTTGATTACAGTGGCCTTGTAATATAGTTTGATATCAGGAATTGTGATCCCTCCTGCTTTGCTCTTCTTTCTCAAAATTGCAGCTGATATTCGGGGTTATTTTAAGGATACAGTACCTTATCTCTTTTACTCATAAGTCTAGAAGAGAGATTTTGAACTATTCCAAGACTATGCTGGGTTATTAGCTTAACATAGGTCTATTGATCCCTTATTTAATATTTAATAGACATAAGTTAAATAAATGTACAAATTACTGTGATAAAACATTTCATAAGAACAAATATCTGGCCATCAAAAACCTCAATCTTTATTTAAATGTTAAACATAATAAAAGCTATTAAAAAGAGATATCATTGCACATATTATTTATAGGTAAAGTCCCAATGTTTTATAGATTAAGGCTTCATAAATAAAAACACAATTTCATCATTGGAGTTTGAAAAGAGATGGGAAGACAATGACCTTTGTCTATCCTCTCCCATGTTCATGCCAATTGAAATACAAGATCAACCAGCCAGGTAGATGGAGATACGAATAACTCCTTTGATTACTGAAGATGCTAATATAGGAAATTGCAAAATTGCAGGCATGTGACAATAATGAGATGACTTAATGTTAAATCCCATATTTATACAGATTTTCACCCTGCAAACTTCTGTATGGGCTGGCCTCTACCCTTATACAATTTAAATCAAGGAGGAATAAGAAGGAATATCTGTTTCCTTTGAATTGAATGAGTGCCCTTATGAAGGAAGAGGGAGGGTTGAGCCACAGCATGTCCAGATCATATCTCAAACACACAGAGTAGATAACTTATGCTACTTTGGGAGGTGGAAGAGACAGACTGTTACACCAGGATTGTCTTAACGGAAGGAAACATCAGGTGTAGCATTTTCACCTAGACCACATTACAATTTTGACTTTGAAACAATAAAGTATACATGCTGAGCATTGGTAATTTAAACACTTTAAAGATTTTATTTATTTATTTTTAGAGAGAGGGAAAGGAAGGAAAAAAGAGAGGAACAACAATGAGTGACAGAAGCACCAATTGGTTGTCTCTTGCACATACTCCGACCACAACCACTGCCAGCCCAGGCATGTGCCCAGACCAGGAATCGAACTGGCGATGTTTCATTCTGTGGGACAGTGCTCAACCAAGGAGCCACATTGGTCAGGGCCAGAGCATTGGTAATTTAATCTTGAAATTGCATTTATTTGTAGTTAAATTTACAAGCATTGGGGAATTAACTGGATGAATATTTCTTTTTCCTTTGGGAAATCATTTAGTATTTTTCTTTTGAAAAAATATCAGAAGAATGGATGTCTCTTCCTTCAATATTTTTTCTGTTGCCAACATAAGTATTTCAAAACTCTTTTGTTGACCCTCAATCAACTTGCAGTACTTAAGAAAGGGAGCTTAGTGAATGCTTTTTTTATGGTTTTGTTCTTTCTCCCATAGAAAAGTTGTTTTTTTCTTTTTAATATAGGCTGATCTTCAAATTTTCACCTTCAGCCTTAGCTAATCTCTTCAGGTTTTTCAAAGCCCTGCAATACTTCAGACCTTGCAGGACCACCATGAAACAATATGTGATGGATATCTGCACTCTTTACGTATACTAAATGGCAAATCACAAGAAAACAATTACCGTGTAGTTAATGGGCTTTGAAAAGGACCTTCATAACAGCCTTAGCTGAAATAAAAAGATAGGAATAATACAGCATACTTCCAGATTGTGCATTGCTACTGCCTAACCAAGTCAGATAATGAAGATCTGTAACACTGATACCGAGCTTGAGAAAAGCAGAGAAAGCTAATTTTTATGCCTTTGCTATCTGCCCATAGAAAAATAAATATTCCAATTAATTTCTTTGCATCGTGGTGGCATGAGTTACATTTCAAATCGCAAAGGTCTCTGGCTGTTACCCAAACACAGCCCCAGGAGGAAGGAATGGCTGTAGACTGCATCCACTTTCCCTGCAACAAGAACTCTCAGTCTCCCATGTAATTCGAACAAGACGTTTTGGGAGGCTGCTGGACAGGCTATGGGAGGCACTGGCTAGCACTGTTGTCTAGTTCATCTGCCCTCTTTGACTCAGACTTAAACAAACTAAAAAGAAAAAATATGTAAAGTGACATTTCTATAAGTTAATGTCAAAACATTAAACCAACATTATCTTTATGATTCAAATTCCTCTGTTACCCCTTTTTACCTGAAGTTTCTCTAAGCAGTTCCCCTCCTCTCTGAAATACTGCATAATTCATTTCTTCAAGAGATACTTTATTTATTGTCACATTTAGAACACTTCAGAGCATATTATCACATTAAATCCTGGCTTATGTTAAACTTAGTCAAAAGTACAGTAAAATGGAAATATTTGTACCTGTTTATGTTTTCTTCAGCATTTATACAGAGAACAATATATGGATGAGTTTTTTATAGATTTATTAATTCAAACAATATTTATTGAGAAACTTATGTGTGTCAGAAATTGTTTTGTCTCCTGGGATACAATAGTGAAAAAAACTGTCAAAAATCCCCTGGGCCTCCCAATATGTAGAATGAAATGTGTAACACTGAAAATTAATAGGCAAGCTATATACTATATTAGAAGATGCTGAGTAGTTTGGAGAAAAATAGATAAAGTAAGCCTCTGAAATGATGATGCTTCAGCAAAGATTTAGGAGGGGAATTTGCAAACCCTTCAATGTTTTAGAAATAAGGCAGAAAGAACAGTGAACATAAAGATGGGAACCTGCCTGACAAGCTCATGGAACAGCAAACAAGAGAGTAAACTCTGTGGCTGTGGCGCATTGGATTTGGTTCAGAGTGTTGAGAAATGAGGCCAGAAAAGATAAAGAGCAGGTGAGCAGCAGATGTCCTGGGGCCTGGGGGTGCACGCACCGACACCTGGGGTTTGTGCTTTATGAGGCTGGGGGTGGGAGAGGATGGGCATCATTGAAGGGTTTTCTGCAAAAAGAGTGGCAGGTTTTCACTTATATTTTAAAAGAATCATGCTCTCTGTTATATTGAGAAGAGATAATAAAAAGGCAATGGGAAGAAACCAAGAGTCTGGTTCAAAGGCAATTTTAATATTTTCCTGCATGATACTTATAAATAAATCATTTGAAATTAAATATATAAAATAATCTATTCATCATCATCTGTAACAGGCCACATGGTGCCCCCACCCCCAAAGATACATCTATATACTAATTCCTAGAATGTGTGATTGCTGATTTATTTGGAAAAACGGTCTTTGTAGGTATACATAAATTGAGGATCTTGAGATGAGGAAGTAATCTTGGATTACCTGGTTAGGCCTAAATTTCATGCAAATTTCCTCAGGAGAGATACTCACAGGAAACTGATACACACAGGAGAAGGTGACAGAGGCACCAGCCCTGCAACGCTGGCCGCCACCTGAAGCTGGAAGAGGCAGAGCACCTATTTTCCCTTTGGGCCTCTGTAGGGAGGGTGACCCTGCCAATGCTTTGTTTTCAGACTTCTGGTCTTCGGGGCTGTGAGAGAATAAATTTCCATTGTTCAAGCTCCACAATTTGTGGTCATTTATTATAGTAGCCACAGGAAGGTAATGCAGCATCTAAAATTAGGTCCTTAGATTCTTAATGGATGAGTCTTTTATTTTTTTTTTTAATTCCAACAAATGCTACATATGTAGCACATAGTATCTTTAACAGTTCAAATATGTCCAGTTAATAATGGTTATTTCTGCTGGATACACAGAAAACAGCTGAATTCCTGTGGAATCTTCTCAGTTTGTGGTATGGCTCTTAACACACCAAACAAGGTATGGAACTTCAGAGGAGTTAATCCTTAAAATGATTCTTTCCCTCTCTTTCTCTCTCTCTCTCCCCTTCTCCTCCCTCCCTCTCTCTCTTTCTCCTCCTGTCCCTCTCTTGGGCATCTATCTCATTCTCTCTCTCTCTCTGCTATCTTTTGTTGAAATATATGTAGCATAAAATTTTAATATTTTAAATGCATGGTTCAGTGGCATTAAGTGCATTTACTTTTTTTGTGTGGCCGGCACTATAATCCACCTCCAGAACTTTTTAATCATCCCAAACAGAAACTCTGTATCCAATAAACAATAACAGTCTATTCCTCTCCTCCCTTGGCCTTTGGAAGTCACAATTTTGCTTTGTGTCTCTATGAATTTAATTGTTCTATGTACTTGATTGAAATGGAATTATATATTATTTGTCTCTTCCTGTCTGGTGTATTTTACAGAGCATAATGGTTTCAAGTCTTATGTATGTTGTAGCATATAGAACTTCTTCTTTAATTATGAATGAATTTTGCAATAAGATCCTGAGCTAGACTTTTCTTGTTATATGGAAATGTGCCTAATGAATTATACTTGAACACAAATGGCACCAATTGGCTATATTCTAAAGTGAGCCCCAATACCATACCAGCTGTATATCTCTTCAGGATTTACTAAGAGGGGCAAAATTGACCCTAATATTATCTCATCCTTACCATGACATTCCATCCGTAGTCTATGTATTCATATTCTGAGCGCTATGTGTTTAGTGACAGTAGGAGTTAGGAATCACTGGTCTCTAGGGGAACTGCTGTGGCTTTTCTCTTTCCTCCGTGTGCTCACCCTCTGCAACCCCACTCTGTGCCAAGTAAGTAGGTTGACAATAAAGTCCCTCATGAAGATCAATACCGGCTGTGATGAACGAATAGATTAGTAACATGTTCTCAAGTTGGATTTTGATAGAAAACTTGTGATTTTCTCCGTGTATATTTGAGTATTAAAGACTGCAGAAGATGATAAGGTAAAGAGAGGATCAAGTATGGCCTCCCACAAAGTGACGAGTCAAAGATGCATGAACTTAAGGTGGTGGCACCAAAACACCAAGGCCTGAACTATCTTGCAGGACCTCACCCAAGAGGAAAGACTTCCAGGTGAGGAAAACCCAGAATCGAGAGACTACAAAGTGGATATTTGTTGAGGATAGTGAATAGTCTAGAAATGCCAAGCCAGATCACACCTCCCTTCCTGGGGAACATGCAGAGGGACATCTCTGCAGCACACCCAGAAGCTCTCCTTCTGTGCCCTATGCAGCAAGTGACTATCAAGTCTGCCTCACTGGTTATGTATCAATAGCAAGTGGGTGTGAATAAAATAAGACCACAACACTTAGCAGGTTTTTGAAAAAGAAAAAAAAAAGGGTTTCCCTTTTTCCTTGATTTCTGCTCCAGCACCCTCAACACATTTAAGGAGGTGCATCTGTCAGTGTTATACCAGAGAACTAGAACAGGTTTGAAATATGCATTAAGAGGTTAATGGAAGGAATTGGCTTAAGTGATGAGGCAATGCTGAAATCTGGAGGTCAGGCTGTCGGGAAACATAGACTGAAAGAAATAGGCAAAGCCTGAAACTGCTCTCCGTAAGTCATAGTTCCTCATAAAGGAAGCCTCAGTTCTTAAAGGAGACCTGGTGAGGCATTTAAATGGATTGAATCAGGCCCATCCAGATTGTCCAGGATAATTTTGCTTAATTAAACTGATGACATACTTTAATCATATCTACAAAATACCTTCACAACAACACCTAGACTAATGTCTGATTGAATAATTGATGACTATAGCTTAACCAAGTTGACCCATAAAACTGTCTCTTATTGAATCAAAAATAATAAAATTCCCAGGAATACAGGCAACTAACGAAACAAACAAAAAATCTGGCCATCACTGGAGAGTAAAGTAAACTACCATGGCCTCAATCAGAATTTCTTAGGTTGGCCCTAACCAGTGCAGCTCAGATGGTTGGGCATCGTCCCACAAAGCAAGAGGTTGCTGGTTTAATTCCTGGTCTGGGAACATGACTGGGTTATGGGTTTAGTCCCCAGTCAGGGCACATATGATGAGAGATCGAAATTTCTCTCACATTGAAGTTTCTTTCCCTCTCTTTTCTCCCTTCTTTCCCCTCTTTCTAAAATAAATAAATTTAAAAAAAATCTCTTAGGCTGAAGCATAGCAAATTTTGGATACAAAGAAGAATATAAGATTGAAATTTTAAAATGCATTAAATTGGCTTGATTATCTGTTTTACTGAAAAGTTACTTGGAAATTTAGGCATCTGCCAAACATAGCCTTAAAGGACAAGAGGAATCACTCAAGCATTTACTGAGCACATTCTATACACTGAACTTTTCTGGGTGATTTGGATGGATCACAGTGACAGAAGACAAATAATAAATAATAAATATAAAATTAAGTAAGTTGTATTCTATCTTAGAAGGTGAAAATGGTTATGGCCAATAAAAAAATAATGCAAGGTGGGGGGAATTGAGTATTCAATGGGAAGAAAAGTTTCATTTTTAAATAACATGGTCAGGGTGAACTTCAATGAGAGGATGGAATTTAAAGACAAAGAGAATTAGTCAATTAACATTCCAGGAATAGTGAATGGCTGTGCCAAGTCCTGTGAAAGATGTGGGACAATTATGTTTAATTGAGAACAACGAGGTCCAAAAGAGAGTAATGGGAGAGGAGAGTAGACAAGCAGCAAGGCAAAGAGGGGAGGGGTTGTTACTGGAAAACGGTCTGGACCACCAAAGAGTCTTCCCCATTGACCAAGCTGGTGGCATGGGAGGTTCTTACATTGAGTATGTGGAAAGCTAGAAATGTCAATGGATAGGGGCTGAGCACAAAAAGCTACCAAGATAATTGGATAGGACAAAGCCCTCTCACCTTTTGTTACCACATTGGGCATGGGACCAGTGGAAGGCAGACTCATGCACTATTATAGTCAAAATGGTGCAAAGGGGAGATGCTGATGAAAGAGGCATTGTAGGCTGGGGAGAGAAGGGATTGGTTGGGAGGTGGACACACCCAAAACTCTCAAAAGTTTGGAAAATTGATTGGTTATTTTGAGAAAGAACCTGGCCTGTCTCACACTCAAGCTAATATAATCCCAGGGGAACAAGGAGGCTCTCTCTATGACTGGTAAATTGCTCTGGCTCCTGACCTGGACTTACATAGTGCACTGGCCCGTGGCCTCCAGAAAGGAGCCTCTCCCTTGCCCACCGAGTGATGCTCTTGCCTGTGCACTTGCATGATCTCTTGCTTGGGACCACATGATCATGCAGCCCATGGCCATGCAGGCTCTACATATGGGTGCTAGGAGGGAGCCTTGTTACAGAACAGACCCGGGGCGGGAGGTGAACAATATCCCTTGTGCTCCGGGGGTCCCCCACCCAGTACTAGGTTTGCCTTGCCCGCTGCCAGGGAAAGATATCTCTTAATGTCAGAGATTGGTGAAAAGGAAAGGGATTATTTATTTAAAATTATACAAACTCTTTAAAGACATTAAGAGTAATAACTTAATGTCTTCATTGTGATCCCAAAGTCCTTTAGAATACCCACAAACGTACAGTCCTTCCTTCACCCTCTGCCCAGTCCAGGGTACCGTATCTCAGAAAAAGAAATAGAAGTCCGTGTTTTTTTTCTGCCCAAGCCGCATGGTCCAAAAAAGACCCTGCAAGGCTGCCGCACCTAAGTTTAAATCCTAGCGCCAATCTTCCTCTGTCTACCATTTGAGATTCCTCCCACAATTGGCCACAGCTGCCAGCATTCCCATATTTTTCCAGCTTTACTGGGCTGCCATAGTAAGTCTGGGCAGATGAGGCCCTGTAGTGTGGAGCCAATCATCTCCAAGGTCTTACGCAGGCACTGTAACCAGGGGGAGTTGCCTCCCAGTTACTTCTTGAGTGGAAGTCACTCCCATCCCCCTGGCTCAAAGCTTGGCCACAGCTATTTAACATATCTATGCAACCAGTTAAAAGTTATAGATATGTTAAATGACCATTCCAGAGGTTAGCTGCAAAACAGTTGCTATGCAAAACAGCTCTGAATGGCCCTACTCCATGTATCCCCTCCCCCAGCTCAGACTTGTGGGAGTGAGGACATCATATATATATATGTATACATATTTATATATATATATATATGTATATGCATATGTGTATATGTATGTATATATGTATATGTGTATGTATAAATTTCCTAGACACTGAGTTCTGGACCCCGTTACGAATCCCTATTTGCCGCCCCCCTGCCCGGCACCACCCTATTATAGCCTGACATGTACTGCAGCCGGAAACAAGCTAAGCCTCCTGGATGGAGAATTTGAGCACTTAGTAGCTGTCTGCAGCCTCCAAAACACTGTACTTTAAAAGTGGAGCAGGAACTCTGGACACTGGCTCTTGTCAAACTTGGTCTTACTAAGGATTATTGGACTTTTGCCATGGTTTTGCTGAGGAGATGGGCTTTGAAATGAAGTTCACCATTCTCCCAGATCACTAGGCACCTGAATAAAACCTCTTTCCTTTTGAACTAGCATCTGCATCACAAATTTGGATTTTGTGATGACAGGCAGCAGAATCCCTGTTTTTTTGTTTGATTACAGACTGAGATGAAACAGTCATTTTAGGCCATTGTAAGAGCATTGGCATTTAATCTGTTACAGGGTTTTGAGCAGATTAATGACATTAGCATGGTGTAGTTGCAAATTGTGATTGAGAAACATAAAATGTTTGATGTTTATACCACCTCACTCCCTATTGCCCATAATTCAGACTATTGTGTAAACCAGTTATACACACATAAGAGGTCTGTCCATAAGGCATCCAGCCATGTACTATGAAAAAGAGAGACATTCATTAAAGAAGATACAATGTACAAATAACATTGTACATAGGACAATGATGCCTCAGTCCCCTTCAAAGTAGGTCCCTTGGGACCTCACAGAGTTCTCCCAATTGCCAGTAGCTGGCCTGTCCTATTTTCCTGAATCTCATCAATGGTCTGAAATTGCTTCCCTTTCAAAGGTAATTCTAGTTTTGGGAAAAACCAAGTCACAGATCACCAAATCTGGACTGTGGGGACCTGGACGATTTGATGTTTCACCAAAAACTGCTCAAGAGGTGATGCATGAGCAGGCACATTGTCACGATGAAGCTGCCAATCACCAGTTTCCCATAGCTGTGGCCTTCTGAATCGTCCAAATAGTTTCAATGAAGGAATGTTCAAGTTTAATGAAAAATCTGATGCCAGTTTGTTGCTCTATTCTGTCATTTGAATGTGATGGCCACACAGTACACATCCTCACTCAGTAGCATCTACCACCCCACTGACTAGTACAGTGAAGTCATTATTGTTCACACATGCGCATTCCAGTCCACTCTCCTTGGCTGCCAGTTTACATCGATGTCACACAAACAATTCTCATTATATTAACAATGGCTGGACATTTTCTGGACAAACCGCATATACTGTAGTCAAAGACTAAGCCAACGCCAGTGTAGGAATTAAAGATATTTTAACTTCCAAATATTTAATTTTCTGTAGCAGTGTTTTCCACACACGTGTTAACATGCATGTTCCAGAATTTACACGTTTTGAGTGCAGCTCCGTGTAATCCCGTGTGGACAAGTATGGATCATGTCTGTGAAATGGGAATTCTCTAATAGGAATTTGGCAAAAATGTATCTTAAGAAATTCTGGCTTGCTGAGCCCTGTTTATTATATTACCCTGGTCCTGTCTGCCACCGGACCTGAATTTACATCCTAATGCCCTGCTAATGAGTAAAACTATCCCTGTTCTGCTTAATCCCATGAATAATCAATCCAATGTAAATATGTCCTAAAGCCTCTAATAAAACCCCCGGCTAAGCGACCCACGAGGTCTTTTTCCCAAGATGGAGGTAGAGGGAAAGACCCGTGGCAGCCAGATTCTCATCTCCAAGCGTGTCTCTGGGTAAGATTGATTCCCGCGATCGGGGGGGTCCCCCCCCCCACTGATTTGCGGGTCGAAATCCGCGACAATTTTCTTTTAAGATGGAACAACAATTGAGTCTTAAGAAACTTTAACACTTTAGTCTATACTAAACACAATGTTGCTTGTACTCACAAGATAAAGAAAACATTCCTTGTGAGTATAACCTAGTCATTAAAGGACACAATTTTCATGCAAGAAGCCATTGTGGTGATTATAGCAACTATAACTCCGGCTGGATGGGGTGAAATGTTCTATGGAATCAAAGGAAGCTGAGGAATAGTGGCATATTTTGGTTTCTTTTTTTTTATAAAAACCCTGAAAAGGTCAGTGGCAGGAGGAGCCCCCCACCCCCACTCCCAGGCCTCACATTGCTCCCTCAGGTGTCGGCACGGTGCTGGCACGGCTGCTGCAGCCCCGCTGCCCTTTGCCCTTGAAGGTGCTCAGCTGACCGTCAAGAAGTATCGAAAGATGGAGGAAGGTCTTAATGATTTCACCCCTTGGCTCTTGCTGTCCGGTTGACCTGTAGCTGACACGTCAAACCCTCGTTTTCACTAAGCCACCCGGAGTGGCAGACAGAGCTTGCGAGCATGGTGAGCAACTCATTTGCAGTGGGTCAGACTGTGTGTACCCACATAGAAATGGAAAACGGCCATGGCAGGGCCTGTGACGCTGGTGGGTGGATTCTGCACGAATAAAAACACTTTCTAAAATCATATCTGTCATTGCAAATAATGAGCCTCATTATAAACTGGTCTAGAATTATGAGTTAAATTGGGGGTTTGAGTGTGTGTTTAGGACGTGAGGGCTGTGGCACACTTCTGCACAGGTGTTTATGTACCTGCTTCACAACTACCCCTTTTACTGAGAGATCTAACAGCGTATTTCAGTCATTTCAAGCTTTTAAAGAAGATCAACTTTTTCCAAAAATACAATCCAGAAAAAGATGGTGGTGGGTTTTGTGTAAAGTAGGGAAGGATCCAGCTCTAATGATAAAATGAAAAGCAATCTTCGCTGCGGAGCCCTTGTTCCCAGTGCGGTTGGGCTCAGCGTGGAGTGTGCTGCGGATATGTTGTGACCTGGAGATGCAGCGTTTGTGTTGTGTGAGAACAGTTTTTTTTTACTTTAAATTGTACGACTATTTATGTTATTTAGTAGTCAATGTGATGCATGTGTGTGAGCTTACATTAGGCTACCCACTAACTAAGAAAACAAATAAGTTAGGATTTTAGAGAAAATAGCCATTCTCTTTTTGGATAGTATGTCAGATTTTTAATGATTTTTTGTTTTGGATTACAGAACAAATGTCATTCTTGAAAAAAATTGTTTTTAAGCATTGATTTCTCCTTGATCTGGAAAGGAACAAGCAACAAAGGGTATCATGAGAAGAATGCCAACATAGCATTCAGCAGGACTGAGCTTGGAGAAAGATTTGAAGTAATTACAACCTTTTTTTTCCCATCTGACTCAAATTACTGGGGGAGAAAAAGAATTGTTAATACATTGTTGCCTGAAGGATAGCCTCCTTTATCCCAGGCAGGCAGGATTCAAAGATTTTTTTTTTTTTTTTTTTTCAGCTGTGTGGTACTTGCGAATGTCATAAACATTATACAAATACTAAGCCTTCTATCCCTTTTCATTGCCTTTTTTTCCCCCTAGAATGAAATGTTCAGTTCTTTCACCTGGGGGTAGATACAATTATCACAGCTGCTGATATTGCCCAGGGCAAAAACAGAACTGGATCAAGGAAAATGTGACCCAAAGTACATGACTTCTGTTCCAGTAGTGACAGCGAATGCAGTCGCTGCAGGAGGAAAACGAGTCCCTTGACCGAGCTCCCCCTGATTTGATATCTGATTAAAAAATCTCTGGTCGAGGGAAAGGGTGACAATTGTGGGCATGCTTGGTTGTCGTACATAAATTTGATGATTGAGAATTGATGATGACCCTTGAGATAGTATAGACCGTGAGATCTCTTGTATACATTAGAATATATTATGTGTTGCTAATATGACTATTGGAGCTTAGATTTTATGAAAGAATTAAAGGCTACAGATGCAGAATTGAAAAAAAAAAAGCAAGTATGTTGCATGTTGCCGTGATTAAGAACTGTATTTCGGGAAGGAGATAAATATATCCTTGTTCTCTAATTCTTCAAGATTGCAGGCTTTTAGTGTTTATACATGAGTACAACCTGAGGGCTTTGCAGCCGTCATCTGTGATTGGGAGACAAGGCTCTGTGACTCTGCGGGAAAGGAGAAAATAGCTTGTGATAACTCCTCAGATAAAGGGAAATGAATCTTGAATTAGTAAAGATCAGAAAGACCGTTAGAAACCTGTGCTAATAATATACATTTAAAAACAGTTTTACCTTATTTAGTGAAATATTTAGGTTCAATAATTTTGTTGAAACTTATTTTCTCCGGACAGCTACAGTGTATTACAGCCGATTTCCTCATTAATATATCAATAATTGTTTCTAAAATCTGAATTTAACATCAAGTAAATACATTTCTATTTAAGACTGAACACTTCCTCAAATACTACTTTATAATAGTATTCTGTCATAGCAGAAAGTGTTTTTTTTTTTAATTCAGAAATAGTGGCTTTGACAAGTCAATGATCAAATGTATATATTTATAAAGAAGCCAGTATGACTTTGTTGAGAAACCTGTCATCTTATTCAGAAGTTAATTTTTCTCTTAAAAAAAAGTTTTGAGCAAGGGTTGCATCATTAGAAAAAGCAAATGGACTCATGAGTTAATTGCTTTGAATACCAATATCTGTTTGGTTAAATAGTTGGAGAAGTTTTGTTCAATATTCAAAATGCACCTGTTAGCCTATGATAGGGGAAGACGGGTAGATTCTGCGTCAATGATAATAAACTATACAGCCTTTAAAACACTACTTACTGGTCATTATCTTTTACAAAAAGAAGATCAATTTAGAATCTATAATATAGTAAAGCCTTTCCTTACAGAAAGATACAGATATGTGTATATATATAATTTCATTTATTCAATAAATCGGTATTAAGAATAACTCTTATGCAAGATACCGTGTGAAATAGGGGAGCAGTTACCCAGATAAATGAAAGATGGCCACTGATAGGAGGAGGTGCATGACTCCATGGAGAGAGATACTTCCATAACTGGGTATAATACAGGTGGTGCAAAATAAAGTGATAGACTTAAACTTTAATAGTATTTTGTAATTTATTAAAATCTACATGTAGGAAGGGGATGAAGGGAGCACTCACACCTCTGCCTCTTCAACCATGTAAGTTTTCTTTTATAAAAAGATACCACTCAAGACCATTAGATCCTATTTAAAAATTGTCTTGTGGTATTCCGGGCGTAAGGGAGATCAGTTAGATTTAGAAAAGGCTGACGTACCATGCATAAGATAAAACACAAGCCTCAAAATGTTTTCATTACCTATGTCAAAGCTGCCACAGTGCCTGTTCAGCAAATCATTGTGTCAATTTCCTAAAGATATAGATGTATGTTTTCCACTGAATGGGTTGTGATATTTTATTGTTATAGTGGCTGATTTATTTGTTAATAGTATACAATAAGTAGATTAAAGCTGAATTACCTGGAACCTGTCAAGCTCATTTCCACTGAGAGGCCTGTGCGTTTCTTTGCTCTAACCTGTACCTGGATTTGTTTTTCTAAAAGCCCAACTGCAGATTTCCTTACTCTCCTCCGCTCTCTGCTCAGATACCACCTGCTCAGGGTGGTGTTCATCAAGTCCTACAGAAAGCACACCCCTCTGCTTCCTCCCTCAACTCTGTTTTCTGTACTTTGTTTCATTTTTACCTTAGAACTTTTTAGATTCCAAAATTATATTATCTACTATTTTCTTTACATTTTGTCTTTTTTATTGTCTTCACTGGAATACGGCCTCTGCAAAGGCATGCATTTTATTCGTAGTGCTTAGAATACTATGTGATACATAGTAGGTCTTCCATAAATATTAGTCATGAGCTGTTGAATGGCAGGGATATGTACTGAGGAATGAGTTGTTAGGCGATTTCATCCATGTGCAGACACCACATACACAAAGCAGGTGGTGCAGCCTACTACACACCTGGCTGTATGGTATCGCCACTGCATGTCACTACTGTA
>PVJI01029942.1:0-14742 GCA_004026765.1 Micronycteris hirsuta | reverse complement strand
AAAAAAATAAAATAAAATAAATATATAAAGAAAATCTTGCCCTGGATGGTGTAGCTCAGTGGATTGAGCGCAGGTTGTGAACCAAGGGGTCGCTGGTTCAATTCCCAGTCAGGGCACCTGCCTGGGTTGCAGTCCGGGTCCCCAGTCAGGGCCACATGAGAGGCAAGCACACATTGATGTTTCTCTCCCTCACTTTCTCCCTCTCTTTCCCCTCTTTCTAAAAATAAATAAATAAAATCTTAAAAAAAAAAAGAAAAGAAAATCTTGATGGATATAAAGGGAGAGATCCACAGTGGGGCTTAAGCCAGGCTTAATATTCAGAAGGCTATTCCAGTCATTAAGCCTAACAGCAAGGGCAGATCTCTGGGAGCTCTGAGACTTAAGCTGACCCTCCCATGAGCCCGGTGCTAGTAAAAGCTGGTCTGGGTGCTCAGTCTGGTTCTTTTTGCATGCACCTGAGCCCAGCAGAGGAAGCCACAAGCTGTGAATCACTGATAGCTCCAAACAGGCTTCTCAGGGCCACAGTATTTGAAGATTTACTTAATACATAAAAATATACAAAGAAGCAGCCAAAATAGGAAGATAAAAACAACAACAACAACAAAAAACAGACCCAAAATGAAAAAACAGGAGAATTTTCCATAAAAAGAACTAAATGAAATTCAGGCAAGCCATTTAACAGATATAAAGTTTAGAGTAACAATTATAAGACTACTCAACAGAATGAAAAACGACATAGAAACCATAAAGAAGGACCAGTCAGAAATAAAGAATGTAATATCTGAAATAAATAACACACTGGAAGGAATAAAGAGTAGTAGGTTAGATGAAACAGAGCATCAAATAAGTGATTTGGAAGACAAGGTAGAAAAAAACACCCAAACAGAGCAAAACAGATAAAGAGAATTTTAAAAAATGAAGAGAGCTTAAGAAACCTTTGGACAACATGAAGCACAACAACATCTGCATCATGGGAATGCCAGAGGAAGAAGAGAGTGAGCAAGGGATCAAGAACCTATTTAAAGAAATAATGACCAAAAGCTTCCCCAATCTGCTGAAGAAGACAGACACACCAGTCCAGAAAGCTCAAAGAGTCCCAAACAAGTTGGACCCAAACAGGCCTACACCAAGACACATCATAAGTAAAATGACGAGACTTAAAGACAAGGAGAGACTCCTAAAAGCCACATCAGAAAAGCAGATAGTTACATACAAGGGCGCACCAATAAGACTGTCATCTGATCTCCCAACAGAAACATTTCAGGGCAGAAAGGAGTGGCGTGAAATATTCGAGGTGATGAAAAGCAAGGACCTACAAACAAGGCTACATTACCCAGCAAAGCTATCATTTAAAATTAACACTGAAATAGAGCTTCCCAGACAAGAAAAAGCTAAAGGAGATTGTCACCACCAAACCAGCACTGCAACAAATGTTAGAGGGTTTACTTTAAGAAAAAGAGGAAGAAGAAATAAACCAGAGGAACCCTGACCAGTGTGGCTCAGCTGTGCGCCATCCTGCAAAGCCAAAGACGGCCAGTTCAGTTCTCAGTCAGTGCACAGGCCTGGCTGTTGGGTTTGGTGCCTTGTCAGCATGTGCACAAGAGGCAACCAATCAATGTTTCCCTCTCACATTAATGTTTCTCTGCTGTCCCTTCACCCCTCTCTAAAAAATAAATAAATAAAATCTTTAGAAAAAAAGAGAGCAAAAGAGTTGAAATAGCTCAGCTGGTGTAGCTCAGTGGATTGAGGGAGGGCTGGGAACCAAAGGGTCCCAGTTCGATTCCCAGTCGGGGCACATGCCTGGGTTGCGGGCCAGGTCCCCAGTGAGGGCCATGTGAGAGGCAACCATACATTGCTCTTTCTCCTTCCCTTCTCCTCTCTCTAAAAATAAATAAATAAAATCTTAAAAAAAAAAAGTTGAAATAATAAAATGGCAATAAATATGTATCTATCAAAAATCACTTTAAATGTAAATGGCATAAAGCTCCAATTAAAGACATAGGGTAGGTGAATGGATAAGAGAACAAGACCCACTTATGTTGTTCAAGAGACCCACCTAAGAACAAAAGATACAAGCAGACTAAAAGTAAAGGAATGGAAAAATATATTTCATGCAAATGGAAAGGGAAAAAAAAGCTTGGGTAGCTATACTTATACCTGACAAAACTGATTTCAAAATCAAGACTATAGTAATAGACAAAGGAGGAGACCACACAACAATAAAGGAAACAATCCAACAAGAAGATATAACCCTAGTAAATATTTATGCACCCAACATAGAGCACACATATATGTAAAGAAAATCTTGATGGACATAATGGGAGAGATCAACAGAAATACAGTCATAGAAGGGGATTTTAACACCCCATTGATTTCAATGGATAGCTCTTCCAGACAGAAAATTAACAAGGAGACAGCAGCCTTAATTGACACACTAGATCAAATGGATTTAAATAATATCATCAGAGCATTTCACCCCAAAGCAGCAGAATATACATTTTTTTCAACTGCACATGGATCCTTTTCTAGGATAGACCACATGTTAGGATACAAAACAAGTCCCAATAAATTCAAGAAAACCAAAATTATATCAAGCCTCTTCTCTGACCATAATACAATGAAACTAGAAATTAGTCACAAGAAGAAAACTGAAAAATACACAAAGAAATGGAAGCTAAATAACATGTTGCCAAACAATGAGTGGGTTAATAATGAGATCAAGAAGAAATAAAAACAAACCTGGAAACAAATGAAAATGAGAGCACAACAATCCCAAGTCTGTGGGACACAGAGAAAGTAGTCCTAAGAGGGGAATTCATGGCAGTGCAGGCCTATAACAAGATAAGAAATAAGAAACACTCAAACAAACAATCTAACTTCACACTTAAAGGAACTTGAAATAGAATAATAAACAAAGCCTAAAGTGAGGAGAAGGAAGGAAATAAAAAAGATCAAGAAGAAGTAAACAAAATAGCCTTAAAAAATAATACAAAAGATCAATGATCCATGAGCTAGTTCTTTGACGAGATCAACAAGATGGACAAATCTTTAACCAGATTTATCAAGATAAAAAAAAGGAAACAAATAAATAAAATCAGAAAGGAAAGAGGGGAAGTAACAAATGACACCAAATAAATACAAAGAATTGTACGTAAATATTATAAATAGCTATATGCCTACAAATTGGACAACCTGTATGTACTGGATGTAAGGGATAAATTCCTATAACATATTAATACAACCCACTAAAATAAATCAGGAATAATCAGAGAATCTGAATAGACAGATTATACCTAGTGAAATTGAAGCAATAATCAAAAAACTTCCAAAAAACAAAAATCCTGGACTGGATGGTTTCACAGGTGAATTTTACCAAACATTCTGAGAAGAACTAATACCTCTCCTTCTCAAACTAATCCAAAAAATTCAAGAAAAGGGAAAAAAACTCCCAGGGTCATTTTACGAGGCCATCATTCTCCAGATTCCAAAACCAGATAAAGATGCTACAAAAGGAGAAAAGTATGGCCAATATCCTTCATGAGCCAGACGCTGAAACCCTCTACAAAATACTAGAAAACTGAAAACAGCAATACATCAAAGAGATCATACACCATGATCAAGTGGGATTTATTTCAGGGATTCAAGATTGGTACAATATTTGCAAATCAATAAACATGATATACCACATAAAGAAAATGATGTATAAAAACCACAAGTCTTACCAATAAATGCAGAAAAGACTTTTGCTAAAATCCAGTACCCATTTATGACCAAAACTCTCAGCAAAGTAGAAATAGAGGGAAAAATGCCTAAATACAGTAAAGGCCATATATGACAAACTCGCTGCCAGCATCTACTCAGTGGGCAAAAACTACAAGTGCTGTTACACTTAAGATTGGGAACAAGACAGGGATGTCTGTTTTCACCTCTCTTATTCAACATAGTACTGGAAGTCCTAGCCACAGCAATAAGACAAGAAGAAGAAATAAAAGGCATCCAAATTGGAAAGGAAGAAATAAAACTGTCTTTATTTGCAGATGACCTTATACTGTACATAGAAAACCCTAAAGACTCCACAGAGAAACTACTAGACCTGATCAATGGATTTAGTAAGGTAGCAGGATACAAAATTAATATTCAGAAATCAGGTGCATTTTTATATGCCAATAATGAACTATCAGAAAGGGAAATTAAGAAAACTATCCCATTCACAATTGCTTCAGAAAGAATAAAATAACTAGGAAGAAGTGTAACCAAGGATGTAAAAGACCTGTTCTCAGAAAATTATAATACACTGAAGAAAGAAATTGAACAAGATACAAATAAGTAGAAGCACACACCATGTCCATAGACAGGAAGAATTAACATCATTAAAATCTCCATGCTACCCTAAGCAATCTATAGATTCAATGCAATTCCTATCAAGAGTACAATAACATATTTCACAGACCTAGAACAAATATTTCAAAAATGTATATGGAACCACAAAAGGCCCTGTATAGCAACACCGATGCTGAGAAAGAAGAACAAAGTTGGAGGAATCACACTACCTAATATCAAACTATAAGGCCAGAATAATCAAAACCGTCTGGTACTGGCATAAAAGCAGAGACACAGATCAATGGAACAGAATAGACAGCCCAGAAATAAACTCACGCCTTTATAGTCTATTAATATTTGACAGAGGGAGCAAGCATACACAATGTGCTAAAGATTGTTTTTTCAATAAATAGTATTGAGAAAAATCGGACACACATGCAGAAAAATGAAACTAGACCACCTTCTTATACCACAAACAACAATGAATTCAAAATGGATTAAAGACTTAAATGTCTGACCAGAAACCATAAAAATCCTAAAAGAAAACATAGGCAGTAAAATATCAGATATTGCTTGTATCAATGTTTTCTCTGATATACAACTCAGGCAAGGGAAACAAAAATAAATAAATAAATGGGACTACATCAAACTACAAAATTTTTGCACAGCAAAGGAAATCATCAACAACATGAAAAGACAATGCACAGAATGGGAGAATATATTCACTGATACAGCTGATAAGGGGTTAATATCCAAAATGTATAAAGAACTTATAAAATTCAACACCAAAAAAACAATCCACTAAAAAAATGGGCAATGGACCTGAACACATACTTCTCCAAAGAGGACACACAGATGGCCAACATACATATGAAAAGATGCTCAATATCATTAATCATCAGATAAATGAAAATTAAAATACAATGAGTTATCACCTCACACCAGTCAGAATGGCCATCATCAATAAATCAACAAACAACAAGTGCTGGCAAGGATAGGGAGAAAGGGGAACACTTTTGCACCATTGGTACAGCCACTGTGGAAAGCAGTATGGAGTTACTTCAAAAAATTAAAAATTGATCTGACTTTTGACCCAGCAATGCCACTTCACAGAATATATCCAAAGAAACCCAAAACACTAATTTGAAAGAACATCATAACACCCCTATGTTCACTGTAGCATTATTTAACATTACCAGATATGGAAGCACCCCAAGTGTCCATTAGTAAAAGAGTGGATAAAACAACTATGGTACATATACGTAACAGAATACTACCAGGCCATGAAAAAAGAAGAAAATTATACCATTTGTTACGGCATGAATGGACCTGCAGAACATTATGCTGAGTGAAATAAGCCAGTCAATGAAAGACAAATACCATATGATCTCATTGCTATGTGAACTCTAATGAACAAACTGAACTAACAAGGAAAAGAGAAACAGACTCATAGATATTTAGCAGGCTGACAGCTCTGGAGGTGGGGGCTTAGGGAGTGGAGGGACTGAACAAAAAGGAAAAAGGACTCAAGGACTCAAGGACACGGACAACGGTGTGGTGACTGTGGGGGAAGAAGCAGGGTATGAGGGGCATAAATTGTAATGGGAAAAAATGATTTTAAAAGGATGGAAAATACCTGTTATATTCAATGTACTCCTCTATTCCATTTTATATTTACTTATATACATAAATATATATATATGTATATATATATATTTCTCACTGACAGGTGTGATCTTAGAGGTTTTCCCAACCCAGTACTCCAGTCAGTCACAACCACTTGGCCTGAGTTGGCATGCAAGAAACCTACTTGCTATACCTGACATCTAAATCATCCTAAATAATGGAGGAGTTTTCATTTGTAAAGAAAGAAAGAAAAAACAGATGTTAGAAAATAACTTGAAGGGCAAAAGATCGCTTGTGTTTGTTTCCGAAGAGCTACAGTCCACATATTTATTCAAGATGTCTGGTTTATAAATTAACAGAATCTTGGCTTTTCTTTTTCCTCCTGCCCACTGCCAAACAATTTGACTCACAATAAATTTATCTGCAGATCCAAAAAGAAGAAAATCAAACTGGCCAATGTTTCATAAGGCTGGAAAAAGGATGTTGCTAAAACCAAATAGAATTGTTTTTAATTACCTTAATCACAAACCAAGAATGGGCTACTGTTTCTCTCTACAAAAGGGAACGTACATGCTTTTCCTAAGCAAATGCTTCCTAACCTTGCTGATTTCCATTAATTTTGTAACTACTTTTCTGGTTTCTTTTTCTAAACTTTATTTCTCTAAACAAAACATCCCAGCCTAACATTCTCTGTCCACTAATTTCTGGGAGCTTCTGAGAACTCCACGTTGCCTACTTACAATTACTGGCTGAGGCACCCTTCCCAGCTCACTGTCCTCCACCACTTTGTTGTGCAGTTACTGACACTATTCATTCTTTTCAAATGTAGATTTAGCTTCATGGCAATGATGGAGAAGATGAACAGGTACAGAAAGCTCCTTGGGGCTGGCCTGTCCTTTACTACTTATTCTAAGTCCATCAGTGCTATCACTATAGTCATGGCCAGGATCTGCCAAACCAGCTCTAAGAAGCAAGGCTCTGTTTATTGCAAAGTGCTTTTTTTCCCCCTAGGAGAAAACAGGGTGCATTAGTAAAATTATAGCTGAAAGGTCAAAATTTTGACCTGATCATTTATTTACTTTGGAATACAAGAAAGTTATTTAACTTACTTATAAATTAGAGAAATGTCTACTGCTCTAGTGTCATTGCTTAGGTAAAGGTTACAGGTAGGTACCGGGGTGTCCAACCCATGATGAAAGTGGCCCAACACAAAATTGTACATTTACTGAAAACCTTTTTTTTGCTCATCAGTTTTCGTTAGTGTTTGTGTATTTAATGTGTGGCCCAAGACAACTCTTCTTCTCGAGTGTGGCCCAGAGATGCCAAAAGGTTGGACACCCCTGACTGTAGACCTTAAAATGCTTCTATTTGACGTGGCAATTTTTAAAATTACTTGTGACAAATAGGTGGCTTTCTAAAAAGGGCTCGGTGCCAGCCTCACTCAATATATCCCAGCCCTCCTTTTTAAAGCTCTGTTTGTCTCTCCTTGAAGACAAACATTAATATACATCCCACTTTACTAAAATTTTAATATTTAACGCCGTAGAGAGTCAGATATTTGCTTTCCTTACTCTCTGCTGTGTAAAAGGCCAGCAGCCCTCATGCTTTCCCTCCAGCTAGATTCCAGAATAGGAGCACATTAGCATTGTGTTCGGTTTCCACCAGCGTAGAGGATTGTTTCAGTCACACAAAACTCAGAAACAAATACTGCATCCAGCTTATCTATTATTTCCTATATTTTCCCCCCTGGCTGACAGAGGAAGTAAATTAGGAAGAAAAATAAGCCAGTTCATCAAAGATAACCACTTTTCTAATTCTGAATTTTAAAACTGCATTACATAAAGTCATACGTATTCGGTTAGGTCTAATATGATGGCTCCTACAAAGGAAAAGTTTAACTATTTTATGCATTCACTGATAAAGACAAGCTTATTACTCAGAGCTTCTTAAACTCCTTTAAAAGGGACTGCAAGATCCGAAGGAAAACAACTCTAAGTTTCCATAAAGTATCATTCACCGTAAAACACCAATATCCCTTCACACCCACGTCGTCGTAGTCAGGCACCCCTGGAGCTCCAGCCACATGCCAATCTTCTCTGTTTCGGGAACATGCTGAACTCTTTTTTGTACTCTGGGTTTTCGCATATGTTGGTTCCCTTAGCTTGACAGTTTTCTTTAAACACATTTCAGTTCCAATGTCACCTTTTTGGAGGACATTTTCTTGAATCATATAAAGGGTCAGGTTCTCCCGCGTTTTTATTCTCCAAATATATACTTGGTACCTCTTCTATGACATTTGTCAGACACAGTCACTGCTTTTAGATGTCTATGGTAGAGACAGGCATAAACTTCCTCCAAGGCAGGAATAGTGGACGTTTAGGGTTGACGGTAGTGAACACAGGTGTGTCTTCTGTCTCCGAGCTTGTCCTGTTAGCATGGTCCTGTGTGGAATAACTCGATCCATGTCGGACTACAGAGGTTTACAAAAATATACCTTCTTTGCTCAATGTGCC
The DNA here is from genome assembly GCA_004026765.1 of Micronycteris hirsuta. Lineage (NCBI taxonomy): Eukaryota > Metazoa > Chordata > Mammalia > Chiroptera > Phyllostomidae > Micronycteris > Micronycteris hirsuta. The sequence continues at coordinate 6,283 of PVJI01029942.1, read as the reverse complement.
TCCTGTTCACTATTTGCTAATTTACACTCTAAATTAACAACTCTGATAGAAGTCAATCAAGGAAAAAAATTTTCTTGGGCAACGTTAAAAGAGAAAAACTGATGACACTCCACAGAAATTGGCAACTCTACCATTTCAATAATCAGTAGGGGGCTTATAATTATGAAAATCACAATAGTCCCTTTCAAGCTTTGTATATTTCTTTTTAATATATACTCAAAATAGACTTCATAGGTCTAAGAAGTCATGTGATCTAATAATGTTATTATTATTCAGATCAAAGTTATTATCAAATAGCAAATAGTAGTTAACAATATTGCATGAGTATAAATATATAAACAATTCTCACACTTTAATTCACCTGTTTTCTACCCCTTCAAATCAAGCTTTATAAAAACTATTAAAAGGAAACATTTCTAAACTGTTACATTTTTTTTCTGTCTTCTTTCTTTGCTTACCTCTCCAGGAGAGTTTCAAAGAGTTAAATGCCTTAAATGGAGGAGAAAAATAACGCTCACCCTTAATACATAGCAAAACACCTTAACTAGTTTTTCTTCATCTTGCTACTACTTTCTCCAAGCAGACAAATGTTCCCCAAATTTCTTGTCTCAAACTCCAAAACTTCTTCCATCTGTTTCCTTCTCTCTCAACAGAGCCCAGTAATTCACAATCCAAACCATTTCTCGAGCCCATCGGTAATACTCCAGCCTTACTACCCATCCTCCTTCGGCTCAGCTCTTTATAATTGTGATCAGCTTCACTTCTCAGGGTGATAGAAGAAACTCATTACTCACATTCCGCTCAACAAGAAAGACCAGAAACTGGTAAGGAGAATATTTACTCTTTAAAAAAGAATCCAGCCCTGACTGGTATGGTTCAGCTGGTTGGGCCTTGTTCTGCAAGGCGAAGGATTGCTGATTCCCAGTCAAGGCACATGCCTGGGCCGTGGGTTCGGTTCCCAGTCGGGTACACACGAGAGGCGGCCATTCTATGTTTCTCTCTCACATCGATGGTTCCCTCCCTCTCTGTCTCCCTCTCTTCCCCTCTCTCTCTAAATGTGAATAAATAAAATCTTTAAAAATAAATAAATAAAATAAAAGAGAATACAGGGGAAGAACTGGAGAACACTACAATATTTATAATTAACATCTCATATTCCTGCGCATTTATCTTTAAATTTACAAACAAAAAAGGCCCATGAATATTAGAAATGTATTCATTCAGCAAATATTAATGAACTACCAAGTATATATCAGCGCCCAGGATAAACCCTAGAGATACGGCAGTGAACCACACAACAACAAAAAGTGTTCACATAACATGCTGGATGTTATAAAGTGCTGTGAGGAAAACAAAGCTGAGTGAAGGAGACAGAGGGTGCTGTTGGGTGAGTGGCTGCTATTGTTTATAAGTTCAAGGGAAGCTTCTGTGAACAGAGGACAGTTGAGACATGGAGTGAGGCACACAAATATTTGGGGGGTTAGCATTCCTAGCAAAGGATAAAACTACAGAAGCCCTACCAGGAGCATAGGCAATGTGTTCAAAGGGAAATAAGTGGATAGGTGAGAAGGAGCAGGGACAAGCATATCCAGCACTGAGGTCAGAGAGTTAGAAGGACAGGACAGGTAGGGCCTCGCATATCACTGAGAGGACAGAGGCTTTTCTGTGGACAGAGATGGAATCCACTGAGAGCAGAGGAGTGACGGTGATCTGTTTTCCATTTCTAAAGAAGCACACAGGCTGCTGGGTAGAGAGGAGACTTCAGGAGGTCAAGGGTAGCTAGGAAGCTGCTGAAATAATCCAAGGAAAAGTTGTGTGTGACTTAAACCAGGGAAACAGTGGTGAAGACACTGGGATATGGTCAGTTCAACATCTCTTACAGGAGGATTTGTCTAGAGATTGAAGGTGTGTAAGAAAAAAAGATTCAAGAAAGACCAAGGTATTTGGCTTTAAAAAAAAGTTATATAATGACATGAAGAAAACTGAGCCCACACTCCTAATGTTTTTATTTTTTGTTTAAATTAAAAAACAACAACAACAAACTTGTCTATATTCATTCTCTAAGAGGGGGAAACTGTCATTTTCCCTCGGTCAGGTTTCAGTAATCACCGTGTAGAATGGCCTCCTTCCATGACTAAGACTATTATTTCTCGTCAAAGGTGCTTAGCGTCTGCCCGCTTCAACCTCCAACCAGCCAAGCACAGACCCGGGGACGATGAGAGGAAAACTACTTCAGGCGAATCTGATGGAAGCAGGACTTAACAGGTACTATGGTAGGGGATCAGCCAGACACCATTTAAATCACAGTGAGGACCTTTAAAAATATATTTCATACCAATAAAAATTAGCTCCCTATTTTATAAGGAAGAAAGAGCAGAGAGTAAAGACGATCGATCAGAGCAGGTGCAGGCAGGTAGGGATGGGTAAGTCTACAAGTGCCTACAAAAGGCCATTTTTGGGGGGGAATGAGTGTTGTTCTAATATCTAAGCATAGCTGACCAAATTTAAATCTTAATTTTGAATTGCAATTTAAGTTACATGTAGTTTGGATAAATATCAAAGACAACATTATCACCCTGCAAAGAAGGAACAATACTACTTCCTACTGAGTCATTCATCACCAACTATTTTTCACTGTTCACTATTCATGTGTTTGCCTTCAAGCATAGGTTTACATAAGGGCAGTTTCTTCATGTCATCAGGAAAAGATAAAACTTCGACAAATAACATATATACTAAATATGTGTATTTCAAATTTTTCAAAGGCAATAAACTAACCCAGTAGTGTGGGCAGGAAGTGCCCACTACATCACCGTCCTTTCAGCTTAAAAACCTTAAGAGGAACTTCTAAAGCCACATCTTTGCAGCAGTGGTCACTCACTCGCTACGGGGAGTTGTCCTTTATTGCAGAAACTTCTGGTAGCAGTTCTCCCTTCGTTTCAGAGCTGCCTTCCAGGAGGGGACACTAATTCTCTAATCATGCCTAATTGTTTGAAAATGGAATGAGTGAGAAGCGACAGAAACTGTTTCAGGGAGAGAACTTCACTGATGGAGAAAGAAAACACTTCCCTTTTGCCGCATTAAAAATGTTCATAGTTAGAGTGCAATGGTAGACCATGGAGAAGTTGTATAAACCTTGAACTTCATGCAAGTATGGTGGGGCCCTGCAAAGGAACCGGGGCTCCTACCTGAATGAGGGAGGAAGCCAGGGCAGGCATGGATTGGGCTAGTCAATCTAAGCAGAGGCTAGAAGCTGGGAGGAGAGCCAGCCCAGGCCACGCAGCTGCGGGAGGCAGTACTGTGGCCAACCCCACCCTTGGGCTCGCACACAAATAAGCCCTGCAGAGGCCGAAAGAGGGAGAGAGTGACACCACAGGGAGAGAATCTCGGTAACCCCGACGACTGCCTGTTCTCAGGGTCAGCCGTCCCGTTCAGCAGTGTGGATGTTCTTCAGCAAGGTTTCTGCCCATGCAGAAATGATGGGAAAATAACTACACAAAATGAACCCATTTCAGTTTTTAAAAATATTTTTAGCAGAAATTTCCTGTCACATGATTACATTTCTACCACAAGGTAGCATCTCATTCCTCTTTGAAAGAATTAATTTTTCATTAATATACTACAGAATATTGGGGGGGGGGGGAACAGTTACTTAACACTACTAACAATTTAAAATAACAAATCCAAATCCATGCCTGTCTCTACAATGTTATCTTCCATGGAAAAACAAGTCACACCCACTCCCCTGAACTTTGCTAAACCAAGATTGGGATGTTTTTGTTTGTTTGAACAGAACAGGGCTCCAAGCACTGGCACTAGAAAAGGATTAGTAGGAAACACTTCTGGGCTTTGTTCAACACCAGAAACAGAAGGAAAAACGAAAACTTGCTTTCTTTCTCTGCTTCCCTCCCTTCAAGTGACTGAACTTTCATACTTTTCTAAATGTTAATAAAAATGAGACAGAGGAACAGAACTATTAAACAAATTTGTATTTCACAAGCCTGGAAAAAGCCTCCTAGAAAAACCAGACCACATGAACACAGGACATATTTTTAATATTAAAGCAGAAAAATAATGTGAACATTATTCTTAACTTTAAAACAAAACCAAACTGCCACTTTACTGTCCCTCAGCATGCTGTATTCTAAACTGACCCACACATCTGGGGAAAAGAAAAAAAACAGAGGAGAAAGACACACTAGAAAAATGAAACTACTTACCTTGATCAGTGGACATGATTTCATATATACTGATAATTAGTCCACTCTGGTTTGATAAGAAAACACTTGGCCTCACTCTTTTAAAATTCATGTGATAAAATCTCACTCCTGGCTGTGAAGCCTCTGGTAGATTGGTGATCACACACATCAGCCAGGAGCTCTGATCGGAGCGCTGTGTACTTCAAGGCATTCTTAGACCTCGCTACTCAGAGACAGCCTCATGCATAACATGCCACACCCCCAGAGGAAGGGCTGTTGCAGCGTTTGCAAGAGGCCAAGTATATGAGGATGGGGAGACTGCTATATATTACAGTAAAATAAACAACAACGGAGGCACGTGGAAGTCTCAAATACACTAAAAATGCATTTGGGAATAGGATGGTTTGTAGGCTAATTCCTTAGCCATTAGTAATGGTCTAAAACGCCTACATGAAAACAGTTTGTTTCCACTTTAACTGGGTACAGAGGTTACAGATCAGGACTCACAGGCTTAAATGTTACAATGTCATTTTAGGTGATCTCAAATGTTATTTTGCCCCCTAAGACTTTCCATTTTAGCCATAGTCATTGACCTTGGCGAATCGATAGTGCAGAGTAAATAAATACTACTCATGAAAGTTCCTCAAGAAACCAAGTTCCGTATGTTATTTCAGAACATTGTTTAACTCATAAAATATTTATTACTCCTTTCTCTATATCTTAGAAGCCTTATATCATTTAATGAGTACTTGATAATTTTCTCATAGCCCTGAAAAATGAGAAAATGTCAATTTAAATATTTATAAAATCACAATGATGTCACTCTGGTCACATGTATGGCATTTAACACACACTGTCTGGTCCCACCTCCCCCAGAATTTGTATTTCTCACAAGGTCCCAGGGGTCACTGATACTGCTGGTCCAGACTGTATTTCAGGGACCACACTGGGAGAACCACCAGGGCAGAGGCTTGCTTGTTTAAAGTCTGCACTCACTCACCAATGGCCTAAAGCTCTGGGTCATTTGTACCTGCTTAGGGATTGCACCTGCTAAGGGCAAGCCTCAGGATGCGGTATGAGGGAGGTTTATGTGTCAATTCAAATAGGACGCACAGTAACTTCTACCTGCTCATCGGGAAATGGGGTTATCAACTTGATAATACTTTTTTTTATTCTATTTTTCAATTACAGTATATATTCAACATTATTTTATATTAGTTTCAGGTGTACAGCATAGTGGTTAGACAATCATATACTTTACAAAGTGATTTCTCCGACATTTCCAGTACCCACCTGGCACCATCCATAGTTGTTACAATATTATTGACTGTATTCCCTATGCTGTATTTACATACCTGTGACTATATTGTAACCACAAATTTGTACTTCTTAATCCCTTCACCTATTTTACCCAGCCCCCCAACACCCGTGGCAACCATTAGTTTGTTCTCTGTATCTATGAGTCTGTTTCTATCGTTGGTTTATTTTATTCATTAGATTCCACATATAAGTTAAAATTATGTTATATGTCTTTCTCTGACTTATTTTACTTAGCATATACCCTTTAGATCCATCCATGCTTTTACAAAAGGTAAGATTTCCTTTTTTTTTTTACAGCACAATAGTATTCCCTGTATAAATGTAGCACACTTTTTTGTCCACTTATGTATGGATGGGCACTTGTGTCGCTTCCATACCTTAGCTACTGCAAATAAGGCTAAGGCTGGCTGCAGCGAACACAGGAGTGCATTGCATGTATCTTTTTGAATTAGTGTTTTGGGTTTCTTCTGATAGATACTCAGAAATGGAATTGCTGGTTCATTATCAACTTCATAATTCTTAATAAATTTGTTTGCATATTAGGCATGAATAGGTTTTAAAACTAATCTAAAAAACAGACTTTAGAGAAAAGGAGTCAAGGAAAGAGAAGAAAGCTGAATTGTCTTTTATTTCCTCCACAAACTCTGCGCATGTGTTTGCATTTTACGGTGGCAGACCCAGTTGGCTGGAGCATCATCCCAGACAGCAAAAGGTTGCGGGTTTGATTCTCAGGGCACATAACTAAGTCGCAGGTTTAATCACAG
>PVJI01029941.1:0-14740 GCA_004026765.1 Micronycteris hirsuta | reverse complement strand
TGATAATCAAAATCTATACCTAGAAATCAAGATTAAAGGATACAAATAAATAGTGGACTATGCTTTCCTTACCAGCAGCAACAAAAAATACCTACTACTTTCCTAGTTTAGACTGTATCATCTTTTTTTTTAATTAAATATATTGGGGTGACATTGGTTAATGAGATCATATAGGTTTCAAGTATACAATTCTATGATACCTGATCTGTACATTGCATTGGGTGTCCACAACCCAAAGTCAAATCACCTTTTGTCACCATATACTTGGCCCCTCTACTCTTCACTACTCCCACACCCCCCTTTTCCTCTGGTAACCACTGTACTGTTGTCTTGTGTATGAGTTTCATGTATGAGTGGAATTATATGGTTCTTAGCTTTTTCTGACTTATTTTGCTTAGTATAATATTCTCAAGATCCATCCATGCTGTTGCAAAAAGCAGTATGTCATATTTTTTTTATGGCTGAGTAATATCCAATTGTATAAATGTATCACATCTATTTTTTGTCTTGAAACAAATTTACTATTTTATAGTTCTGGAGCTCAGAAGTCTGAAATGGGTGTCACTAGGCTAAAACATTGGGTGTTCCTTCTCAGGCCTCAAGGGGAAAATCTGTTTCCTTGCCTATTTCATCTTCTAGAGGGTTTCTGCATTCCTCGGCTTGTGGATCCTTCATCTATCCTCATTATTTTATTTGATTATATTTCTTTTTTCTTTTTTTGTTGGCTCTTTAACTCTATGTTTGTTTCTTTATTTTTATTGTTGTTCAATTACAATTGTGCTCATTTTTCCCCCATTACTCTCCCCTGCCTGACCCACCCCCCCATCTCCCATCCTCCCCACCGTTGTCTTTCTCCATGGGTCCTTTATACGTTTCCTTGTCTTGACCCTTCCCCTTCTTTCCCCCCTTATCTCCCTCCCCCCAGCCCTCTGTCACTTTGTTCATTGTTTCCACGTCTCTGGTTCTATTTTGCTCATTGTTTGTTTTGTTGATTAGGTTCCACTTACAGGTGAAATCATATGGTATTTGTCTTTCACTGCCTGGCTTACTTCACTTAGCATAATGCTCTCCAGTTCTATCCATGCTGTCACAAAGGGTAGGAGCTCCTTCTTTCTTTCTGCTGCATAGTATTCCATTGTGTAAAAGTACCACAGTTGTTTAATCCACGCATTTACTGATGCCCTTAGGCTGTATCCAGCATTTGGCTATTGTAAATAATGCTGCTATGAACTTTAGGGTACACAGGTTCTTTTGAATTGGTGTTTCAGGATTCTTAGGGCATAAGCCCAGCAGTAGAATTGCCAGGTAAAAAGGCAATTCTATTTTTGGTTTTCTGAGGAAATTCCACATTGTTTTCCACAGTGGCTTCACCAGTCTGCATTCCCACCAGTAGTGCACTAAGGTTCCCTTTTCTCCACATCCTCACCAGGACTTGTCTGTTGATTTGTTTATAATGGCCGTTTTGACTGGTGTGTGGTGGTATCTCATTGTGGTTTTAATTTGGATTTCTCTGATGGCTAGCAATGTTGAGCATCTTTTCATAAGTCTCTGGGCCCTCTGTATGTCCCCTTTGGGGAAGTGCCTACTCAGGTCCTTCACCCATTTTTTAATTTCATTGTTTGTCCTCCCAGCATTCAGTCATATGAGATCTTTATATATTTTGGAGATCAAACCCTTCTCTGAGGTATCATTGGCAAATGTTTTCCCATAGAGTTGGTTCCCTTTTCATTTTGATGTTTTCTTTAGTCATGCAGAAGTTTTTAACTTGATATAGTCCCATTTGTTTATTCTTTCCTTTATTTCCCTTGCCCTAGAGGATATACTGGTGAAAATATTGCTTCATGGGATATCTGAAATTTTACTCTCTATGTTTTCCTCTACAACTTTTATGGTGTCATGGCTTATGGTTAAGTCTTTTATCCATTTTGAGTTTATTCTGGTGTATGGTGTAAATAGGTGGTATATATATATAGCATTTACTATTCCAGATCTCCCAGCATCATTTGTTGAAGAGGCTACTTTTACTTCATTTTATGCTTCTGCCATGTTTGTCAAATATTAATGGACCAAAGAGATATGGGTGTATTTCTGGGTTCTCTATTCTGTTCCATTGATCTATGTGTTTGTTTTTATGCCAGTACCAGACTGTTTTGTTACAGCGGCCTTGTAAAAGGTGAAAGATTTATACAATCTGAAGAGAAACCAGAGTATACAGTGGCCTTGTAATATAGTTTGATATCCGGTATTATAATCCTTCTTACTTTGTTCTTCTTTCTCAAGACTGCTGCGGCTACTTGGGGTCGTTTTTGGTTCCATACAAATTTTTGAAATATTTGTTTTAAATCTATGAAATATGTCATTGGTATTTTAATAAGGATTGCATTGAATCTATAGATTGCTTTAGGTTGTATGGACATTTTAATGATGCTGATTCTTCCGGTCAATGAACGTCGTATATGCTTCCATTTGTTTGTGTCTTCCATGATTTCTTTCTTCAGTGTTCTGTAGTTTTCTGAGTACACGTTTTTTGCCTCCTTGGTTAACTTTATTCCTACGTACTTTATTTTTCTTGTTGCTATAGTAAATGGGATTTTTCCCTAATTTCTGTTTCTGATATTTTGTTGTTGGTGTACAAAAACGCCTTTGACTTCTGAATATTGAATTTTTATCATGCTATATTGACAAATTCACTTACTAGGTCAAGTAGTTTTTTTGTTGGAACCTATAGGGTTTTCTATGTACACGATAATGTCATCTGCAAATAATGACAGTTTTACTTCCTCTTTTCCAATTCAGATGCCTTTTGTTTCTTTTTCTTGTTTGATCGCTGTGACCAGAACTTCCAATACAATTTTGAATAAAAGTGGTAAAAGCAGACATCTTTGTTCTGTTCCTGATGTTAGGGGGAAAGATTTTAGTTTTTGCCCATTGAGTATGATGTTGGCAGTAGATTTCTCATATATGTCCTTTATTATGTTGAGATATGCTTCCTCTATTCCCACTTTGTTTTTATCATAAATAGTGCTGCACTTTATCAAATACTTTTTCAGCATCCATTGATAGGATCATGTGATTTTGTCTTTCATTTTGTCCATGTGGTGTCTTATGTTTATTGATTTGTGAATATTACACCATCCTTGCATCCTTGGGATGAATCCCACTTGATCATGGTATATGATCTTTTTAATGTGTTGCTGGGTCTGGTGTGCCAATATTTTGTTGAGGATGTTAGTGTCTATGTTCATCAGCAATATTGGCCTATAGTTTTCTCTTTGTTGTGTCTTTACCTAGTTTTGGAATTAGGATAATACTGGCTTCATAAAAAGAGTTTGGGAGTCTTCCTTCTTCTTGAACTTTTTGTAATAGTTCGAGAAGGATAGGAATTAGTCCCTCCCTAAATATTTGGTAAAATTTGCCTGTGGCACCACCCAGTCCAGGGCTTTTGTGTGCCAGGAGTTTTTTGATTACTGTTTCAATTTCACTAATTGTTACTGGTCTATTCAGGCTTTCTTCATCTTCTTGATTCAGTTTTGGAAGATTATATGTTTCTAGAAATTTGTCCATTTCACCCTGGTTGTCAAATTTCTTTGCTTATAGTTGTTCATAGTAATTTCTTACAATCCTTTGTATTTCTACGGTATTGGTTGTAATTTCTCCTCTTTGGTTTCTGATTTTATTTATTTAGGTATTCTCTCTTTTTCTCTTGATGAGCCTGGGTAAAGTCTTGTCTATTTTCTTTATTTTTTCAAAGAACCAACTCCTGGCTTTACTGATTCTTTAAATTATTCTTTTATTCTCTGTGTCATTTAATTCTGCTCTGATCTTGATTATTTCCTACCTTCTACTCACTCTGGGCTTTGTTTGTTGTTCTTCTAGGTTGTGTAGATGTAAGTTTAGGTTGTTTATTTGAAATATTTCTATCTTCTTTAGGTAGGCCTGTATATTATGAATTTCCCTCTCAGAACTACCTTTGCTGTGTCCCATAGGTTTTGGGTTATTGTGTGTTCATTTTCATTTGTTTCCCAAATCTTTTTTATTTCTTTCAAGATCTCATTGTTAATCCATTCATTATTTAATATCATGTTATTCAGTCTCCATGAATTTGAATGCTTTTGAGTTTTTTCCTTTAGGCTGGTTTCTAGTTTCAAGCCATTGTGATCCAAGAAGATGCTTGATATGATTTCAATTTTCTTGAGTTTGTTGAGACTTGCTTTGTGACCTACCATGTGGTCTATCTTTGAAAATGTTGCACGTGCATTTGAAAAGAATGTGTATTTTTGCTTCTTTGGCGTGAAAGGTTCTATATATATCAATTAAGTCCATTTTATCTAGAGTGTCATTCAATGCCACAATGTCCTTGTTGATTCTGGCTTAGAAGATCCATCCATTGTATCCATTGGGGACTTAAAATCCCTTACTATGAGTGTGTTCTGTCTATATCTTTCTCAATGTCTTCCAAGATTTTCCTTATATATTTTGGTGCTCCTATGTTGGGTGCATACATGTTTACAAGGGTTATATTTTCTTGGTGAATTTATCTCTTGAGTATTATATAGTGTCTTCCTTTGTCTCTTTTTATGGCCTTTGATTTAGAATCCACTTTACCTGATATAAGTATTCCTACCTCCCTTTTATTGAAATATATTCTTTTCATCCCTTCACTTTCAGCCTGTGTACATCTTTAGTTCTTGGGTGGGTCACTAGTAGACAGCATATATGTGGGTTATGTTTTCTTATCCACTCAGTTACTCTATATTTGATTGGAGCATTTAATACATTTTCATTTAAGGTTATTATTGATAGGTACTTATTTGTTGCCATTTTTCCCTTTGTTCTTGTGTTCCTCTCTCTCTTCCTCTTCATCTTTTTAAGCACTGCCCTTAGCATTTCTTCAATGCTGGCTTAGTAGAGATGTGTTATTTTAGCCTTTTTTTTTTTTTTTTATCTGCAAAGCTTATTTTTTCTACCATTTTAAATGAGTCTTGCTGGGTAGAGTAGTCTTGGTTGCAGGCCCTTGCTTTTCATTATTTGGAATATTTCTTGCCATTCCCTCTGGCTTGTAGTGTTTCTGCTGAATCTGGGCTCCCTTGTATGTTACTAGCCATTTCTCCTTTGATGCCTTTAATAATCTCTCTTTGTCTTATATTTTGTCATTTTTATTATGACATGTCTTGAAGTGAGCCTCTCTGGATTCATCTTGATTGGGACCATCTGTGCTTCCTGGACATACATGACTTTTTCTCTTATCAAATTAGGGAATTTTTCTGTCAGTACTTTTTTAAACAGGTTTTCTATGTCTTGCTCCTCTTCTTCTCATTCAGGTATTCCTATAATATTGCTATTATTATGTTTCATGTTGTTCTGTGGCTCCCTTAAACCCTCTTCATTCTTTTTTTGTTTTTTTTCATTTTGTCGCTCTGTCTGGGAATTTTTTTCTACCTTGTCCTCCAGCTCACTGATTTGATCCTCTTCTTCCTCTAGCCTGTTTTTAATTCCTTCTACTTTGTTCTTTAATTCAGAAACTGTGTTCTTCATTTCTTCCTTGCTCTTATGGATAGTTTTATGCCCTTTTCCATGCTGATGTAGTTCATAGTAATTTCCATGTAGCTTCCCTGTACTGCTTTGTAGTTCTCGCTGAGCTCATTGAGCTTCCTTATGACCATTAATTTGAACTCAGTGTCTGACAGTTTACTCTCCTCTATTTCATTTAGCACTCTTTCTGGAGATTCTTCCTGTCCTTCTGATTGGGAGTTGTTCCTTTGTCACCCCTTTTTAGGGGACACTCTTCCTATATGACTCTGCTTCTTAGATTGATCTGCTTTGACTTCCTGTCTTCGTGGCTTGAACTTCTATGGTAGGAGACCTGTGGAATTCAGTGGTGCAGTCTCCTTGATCTCCTGAACTTCATGGTTTGAGGATGACCTTTATGCCATTTATGTTGGCTATCTGGTTTTAATTGGGTTTTGATTGTTGTTGGTCATTCTTTGGTGGGTCCTTCCTTCTGGCTGGCTGACTCGGAGTCACTCTCTCCACCATGTCTTATATGCTGTTGTGCAGGTGCTGCCAGAAGAAAACTGCACAGCTCAGGAAACAAACCCACACCCGCAAAAGTAACACAATCACACTATCAACAGGAAGTGAGCCATATTAATAAGGGTGTAAAGAGAATAAGACTATTATAAGAAAGGAGAAATGAATATCAGATGACTAACTGAAAGAAAAATTATTTTGAGACAATAGAAGGAGGAGCAATAATAAGTGTAGGAAATTGGGGCAAGGCGAAGGGAGAAAGAAAGTAAAATTTACATCATAAATAAAAAAGAATGATGAAGGCAGAATGGAGCAAGAGAAAGGAAGCATATGGTATTAGGTTTAAACAGAAATTGAAAAAATATTAAGTGAGAAAGAGAAATAAAAAGGAAAATAGTAAATAAATTTAAAAAATAGGAATCATATTGGAGAAAAATATCCACCACAGCACTATCAACAACAAATGAGCTAAGATTAATATAGATGTGATGGGAGTAAGAGGGAAAAGAGAAAGGAAGAAAAGCTTAAGAGATGTCTAGAAGAAAGGGAAGTAATTTGGGATGATAAAGGGAGATGGAATACTAAGACTGAGAAATGAAAACCAGTCTAAGACAGGAAAAAATTAAAATTTGAGACTAAAAAAAAGAAAGGGCAGGAGCAAGGCAGAATGCAGTGGGAGAAGGGAATGGTAAAATTTGAGATTTGAAATATCAAAATAGTGAAGATCTAGAGGTAAACTTGAAGAAATGCAAGAACAACCCTATCCACAAGAAGAAAAGATTGATAAAGGTGGAGAGAGAACAAGGGTATTTTAAGAGGTGGAAAAAGAATGTGAGATGACCAGTGACAAGAAAATTGGTTTTGTGAGGCTAGAGGGGGAAGAAACAGTAAGAGTGCAGAATGGAAACAAGTTGTAACAAGAATGAAAACAACATTTAAAATGAAAATAAGAGGGAAGAGGAAGATGATATGGGGTAAAAGAAGGGAGGGTCAAAATACCAGATTGGAAATAAATTATAATATAAAATCTAGTGACTTAATACGCACAGTCTTGAAGCACAAAAAATGAATGTTAAAAAACTATGCAGGAGAGAAAATATCGCAAATCATGGAGAAGACTGTGGTGGATTTTGTGTTGGTAGCATCTAGTATTTACCACTGTTGTTTCTTTCTGGATCTTCCTCTGGTGATATCAGGTGGTGTCACAGTCTGGCCTTATGTAGCCTGTTTGAGACTACAAGGATCTACCACCTGTGGGTGACTCCTTCAGTTGTTAATCTAATCACTCAGTAACCAGCCATCAAGCTTAAGCACCATAGGATGAAGCAGAGTGATACCTGCAGATGGGGCTACTGCTTCTCCTCAGGCTGCTGCCATTCGGAGGGGTGTGGTCTGCCTGGGCAAGGTGGCTGCTGCAGTACTGGGCATGACTCTGAACCAGGGTCCTGGTGGCTGCCCTCTCAGTTTTTTCTCCAAAGCCACCAGCCCTAGTCTTTCCTCAAGCGTCTCTAGTCCTCTCTGCTCTTCCTTTGAGGGAGCCCAGGGTAAGTGGCTGTAAACGAAAATTTACGTATTGGCCCTTTAAAATGCTCTCTACATCTCCAGCTATGTGTCCTTGCCGCTTTTTGCAGTTATCTGGGTACTTTTTGGGCTCTGGTGATGTAGACTAGGGAGCCCAGCTTGGGGTTTAGATGCCACAGTTCTCAGGGGGATACCCCCGGCCATGGAAATATTCCTCTAGTACTTCAGCTGCCACCGATTGGAGCCCAGCCAGCCCTCTCACATCTCCTCTGCTCTCCATACCGGTCACGTTGTGGTGAAGCTGTTTCTTCTGTCTGTCCATGATTATAAAGCTTCTCTCTTGCTATTTTTCAGTTGTTTATTCTGGATGATTTCTCCACAATTTAGTTATAATTCCAGATTGGTTCTGGGAGAAGGTTAGTGTAGCTTCCACTCACTCCTCCGCCATCTTGGATCTCTCTGGGTCTTTGCTGATCTAAGACCCAGAGACATCTCATCTTTCACCAATCTGAAGGAGCCCCCTCTGATTTGGGAGAAGGCATATGTTGTCTCAGACATCTGTCATCACTCTTTTTCTTTAACTGGGATGCACCCCGATTTCTCTTATACCTCACGTCCTCTAACAAACTAGAGGATCTCCATAGTGCAATTACAGAAGCTGAGCTCAGAGTCAAAGAAATGTAAACCCAGACTAAACACTAGATGACAGCTACTTATGGACCTAGTTCACTAAGTTAAGCTCATTTTAAAGGCTTGGAGTCAAGTACACAGTGAGCATCGTTTACTTCGAAGCTGTCTTTCAGGCTGGTAAATGATCTTTTTTATAGTGTAGCTGCCTTTCATGTGAGGGGATCCTATTTTTCACAGGGGGTGCTTAGTAGTGCTACCCTTTTGAATAGTCAAAAGGGCTCCCCACTGTTCCGTGACCATTTGCAGAACAGTGACAGTCTCTAGGGCCCCTAATTTTTTCTCCCCTGGTACAAGACAAATGCACTGAAATTGTGCCAAGATTTTGCTTCAAACATAGCATGAGATAAAGAGGATTTACAGGCAAAGAACTCCCTTGAACCACAGCCAAAAAAGCAGATAACTTTTTTTTTTAAGATTTTATTTATTTTTAGAGAGAGGGGAAGGGAGGGAGAAAGAGAGGGAGAGAAACAGCAATGTGTGGTTGCCTCTCACATGGCCCTCACGGGGACCTGGCCCGCAACCCAGGCATGTGCCCTGACTGGGAATGGAACCGGGACCCCTTGGTTCCCAGCCCGTGCTCAATCCGCTGAGCTACACCAACCAGGGCAGCAGATAACTTTTAAATAACACAACGTGGTAGAAGAAACTGCCTTGTGGCAATCCGCTGTTGAGAAAAAGAGCAACTGTTTACAGTACGTGTTGGCGAACTATGTACGCTTCAGCTCTAGAAAGGCAGAGAGTTCACCGCACTGTTTATTGGTTTTCTTACATTGCTAAGGCTGTATTAAATGCTCTAAACAGAAGTCTTATATTTTTATTCTTTATCTTCAACCAGTTTTAATTGATTTATGACAATCACATGACTAATTCAAATCTAATAAAAATGTATTCAAAGAATACATTAAAAGGAATATATTATAATAAAATACCTAATATTATACAGATGTACCCCCTCACTTGAAGCAAATTTTGATTTATAAAATAAATAATAGGTCATTGCTTTCTTTTACTGAAAGACTCTTTTCTTTTTCAAGATTTGTTTAATTTATATTTAGAGAGAAGGGAAAGAACATGGATCGTGAGAGAAACATTGATCAGTTGCCTCTTGCACACCCCCAAATGGGCACCCAGCCTGCAACCAGGCATGCGCCCTGACTGGGAATTGAACTGGCAACCTTTCAGTCCACAGGTCCGCAGGCTGGCACTCAATCCACTGAGCCACACCAGGCAGGGCATCTCTTTTCTTTTTCTATATAAAACGATTCATCCTCAGATTTCTCTAAATATTCATAAAGTATAATTAGATTTCAAAAATTCTTTTCAAAGATGTATTTTGTGGAATATACTACTGAATCAAATGAAGTTGGTCATGCTAAAGACTCTTAAGTTGTTAACATGGGAGAGCTGATCATCTTATGAGGGTTAATTAGCTTCCAAAACCACAGTACGTGTGGGTGGTAGCTAAGGACACCGACTTTAAAACATACATCATACAGGAGACAGGATGTCTCCTAGCCAAGGAAATAGCTATGTAGACTGGAGCAGAGTCCAGGGGAGAAATGCTGTGTCTGAAGGTCAGCAATAATCCAGATGCGAAAGGAGTGTTGTCTGTGGTGGGGTAGAAAAACCCATCAGATTTCTCACTCTCCCAGTCCTAGTTCCTGTTCAGCGACAGCGTTCCGACAGCTACGTGCTGCTCTGGTACCTTAATACCAGGAAAGGAAGTGCACTGATTTCGGGGGAGCGAGAATAGCTCTCATAAATTGTTTAATAGACATTCGATGATATCCATGTATGGATAATGTCAAGTTACTGGCCGGGACTCACTGTTGGGGACAATCCTGCAGATCCAACACAGAGAGCTTCTAGTGGTCAACGAAACTTTAGATGAGGAGTTTTCAAACTTTTCCACACATGGCATGTTCAGGAAGTGATAAGTAATATTTATAAGTCACACTGAGGTGAACGGAAGGAGATTTGGGGGAGACAGAATGGGACTAGGTGAAAAAATTACATTTCCTTTATAGTCCATATTTGTGATAAAGAAAAAGAAAATGTAAAACATTTACAAGTGAAAAAGTCTCACATTTTTTTATTCAAAAAGTTGAGCCCTGGCTGATGTGTCTCAGTAGACTGAACACCGGCCTGCAAACCAAAGGGTCGCTGGTTCAATTCCCAGTCAGGGCACATGCCTGGGTCGTGGGCCAGTTCCCCAGTAGGGGGGCGCAAGAGGCAACCACACATTGATGTCTTTCCCTCTCTTTCTCTAAAAATAAATCAATATAATCTTTAAAAAAAAGAAAAAGTTGGGTTTGCTTCTGTGAATATTTTATGCACACACACACACACACACACACACGCCTGATTTATAGCTTGAAACTGTCACATGCAATTTCTGATCAAAACCCATTCATATTCTTTACTTTCACCTTGGTCAGAAATTAGGTTTACATAACTAGAGGGGCAAATAGCAGGTTATCACTCTTTCTTTAATGAATGAAACCTGCTTTCTTGCCCGTTATCAGATAATTTGATCTTTTAAAATCTTACTTATTGGTAGTGTGGCTGCCTTTCATTTTTATTTGCTTAACCCCCAAATAAATGCACTGCTATTTCAGAATCGTTAAACTTTATAAACGCCTGTGAGAAACAACTTTATGCAGAGTTTTTTGTTTTCAATCAAAGCACCATTTTCCAAAGTTATTTAGGTCAGCTCCATTTCCCCTCATCCCTTTCAGTGAGGTAGGCCATACATTTAAATTCTTTTATCATAGTCTGCATTAAATACTAGGACTGTCCAACCTCCTGATTAGCTTTGTTTAATCTGTATACACTAAAGTTACCCTTTGTGCTGTTAAGTTTTAGGGGGTTTGACAAACGCGTGGCATCATGTATGTACCACTATTGCACCATATTAGTTCTATTGTCAAATACTCTCCCTTCCAACAAGCCCTGTCAACCACTAATCTGTTTTTGTCCCTATAGTTTTACCTTTTCCAGAGTCTGTAATAAATGAGATCATATTTTCTAACCTTTTTGGTTTGTCTTCTTTTACTTAGCAAAATAAATTTAAGATGCATCAATTTTGTTATGTGAATTAGTAGTTCATTCCTGGCGCGCGTCCTGCCCCTCGCTGCAGCCGGCGGCCTCGCTGGGTCTCAGCTCCAGGAGATGCTGGCCTGTGCAGGCGGTCGTGGCGAAGGCCGGGCGCAGCGGCTAAAGCGGGACCCGCAGCGGGCTCCCGCCCGGCGCCTGGACAGTGTCCCGCCTCTAAGGCCGCGAGTTCTAGTACTTGGTGAAGTAGCACTGGGTGACCATCAGCCTCAACTCGTCGCAGGGCTCAGTGGACGTGAGCATCTTCTAGAGCTTCATCTCCAGGCACCACCTGGAGATCTTCACGCCCCCGAGTGGCGGCCTTGGCGCAGCGGCTCCCGAGCCCTCAGCGCAGTCACAGCCACAGGCCTGCGGCGACTTCTGCCGGCGCTGCCTCGACTAAATCGGCGTGTTAGCGGATGGCGTGTTCCAGAGGCGCGGGGCGCCACCGCTGCAGCTGCCGCGCGTGTGCACGTTCACGTTCCCGAGCACGACCATCAAGATCACGTTCACGGCCATGTCCGTCTCCTGCGAGGAGAGAGAGCCGCCGGAGGCGACCGCATACCCAGGGAAACCCGTGCAGGCCTACTTCTCGCCCCTGACCATCAGCATTCCAGACTCCATGGCCCACCTCCTCAGCCCCCTGCTCTCCCTCGCGGGGACCATCCATGCTGCAAACTCCTGCCCATCTCGCCCTCGAGGAGCAGGATCTTCAGGGTACAAAATGGGCTGTGTGATACCATCTGATCTCAACTTAATGGCTGACATCTCTCAGCCAGAAAATGAAAAGGAAGCTTCAGGTAGAGACAACCCAAAAGATGACTCAAAGCCACCTTACTTCTGTGCACAATTAATCGCAGAAGCAATTACAATGGCTCCTGATAAACAACTCACCCTAAATGGAATTCATACGCACGTCACTAAAAAGTATCCCAACTACAGGACTGCGGACAAGGGCTGGCAGAATTCAATTCCCCACAACCTCTCTCTGAATCGTTACTATATCAAAGTGCCACGTTCCCAGGAAGAGCCAGGCTAGAGCACCTTCTGAGGGTGGACCCTGGGTCGGAGAGCAAGCCAATGGAGCTTTCAGGAAGCGGCGGTCGCCGGGCGTGCCCTGCTTCAGGATCCCCCTGGGGCCGCTCTCGTCCAGAAGTGCCTCGGAGTGTCGTCTGCTTACTCCAGTGGCGCCCGGACCTCCGAGAGCCAGTCCTGGGAAGGCTCGCTGGCCCCCTTGGAGCCCGAGCCAGGGGCCGCGCCGCCCAAACTGGCAGTCATCCAAGAGGCGCGATCTGCCCAGAGCGCACCAGGCTCCCCGCTGTCTAGTCAGCCCGTGTTAATCCCGGGGCAGCGGCAGCTGCCCCCGACGATCAAGCCCGTCAGCTACACTGTCGCCGCCCCCGTGACCACCTAGACATCCCAGCAGCACTTCGTGCAGACGGTGCTCGTCGTCTACCAAACCCCAGCGGTGTCCGTCACCAGAGTCGCTGGGCAGGCCGTGGTCACGCAGGTAGCCGTGCCGCCCCCCACCCCAAAGTCAGAGCTGCAGGACAACGGGGATCGCCAGGAGGTGGAGGTGAAAGTGGAGCCTATTCTTGCAACAAACCACGTCTTCCAGGCGGCGCAGGGCAGCCGGGTGCAGACGGTCACCATCGTGCAGCATGTCCGTCTGGGTCCGCACCAGCTGCGGATCAAAACGGTCACACAGAACGGGAGGCACGTGGCTCCTGTCCCCGTCCGCAGTCCAGGGGAGCAGTGAGGGAGAAGGGCGTCCAGTACTAGCGTCCGGGAGAGCTTTCCTACTTTACTGCCAACTCTAGTGCCAAAACGAGGCACTGCCTCTCGCCCAGGCGCGCGGCGTCTCTCGGTGGACAGAGCGTCTGGCGGTTGGACTTGACGTCAGCACTGCAAATGAGATCCAGGTGGCCTTAAAGCTCCTAAAGACGGAAGTCCCTCCAGAACTGTAACACCACTCGTGGTTCCCGCGGTCTCCCATGCAGCGCTCGTCTTCTGACTCTGAGCAAAAACTCTCCGCCCTTCCTTCCGAGCGACGGCGCCTGGTGCGAGCTGTCGGGATGCGCCCTCCTCGAGGGGACCGCGCAGGAGCCGCCCCGCCACCCGAGACCCTAGGGGCTGGCAGATGAGACAGGATTTTCTTGTTCATGTGGAATTATAGTATTTTGAGTAGTTAGTACTTTCTTTCTTTACAAAATAATGAGGTCTTCGACATTTCAGGGCACTCCTCTACTCAGAAAGTTTGGGATTCACGGGGCCTTCGGTGTGGATTTCACTTGGAGAAAAGAAACGCCGTAGTTCTGTTCGTTTTCAGCCTATGGAATGATTTGCTTTGTCTGTTTTAAGTTCGGAAGGAGCTACGTGATGACAGCTGCCGGTTGAATTGACGCCTCCAGCTCGGTGTGGGACCGACACCTGGACGCCGGTAGTAGCAATAATGAACTGCTGGACTTGCCGGCTGCGCTTAACTGTCCCTCTTGTTACTTTTTGTTGTTTGTTCTTTGTGCTGACTTTGTCCCTGACATCGTTTCATCATTTTGCACTCTTAGTAAAACGAATCTAAAAAAAAAAAAGCTCATTCCTTTTATCCCTTAACAATATTCCATTATAAGAATATTTTATATTTTTGAATTCAATCACTTTTTGAAAGACTTCCTGGTTGCTTCCATGATTACAAATAAAACTGCTATAAACTTCCATGTGCAGATTTTTGTATAAATATATAATTTTAAATCAATTTTCAAAGTAGCAACCTCAAGAATGAAAGAGGAAACATCAATATAGATACTACAGAAATTAAAACAATTAAGAAATATTATGGCCCTGGCTGGTGTAGCTCAGTGGATTGAACGCGGGCTGGGAACCAAAGGGTCCAGGTTCTATTCCCAGTCAGGGCACATGCCTGGGTTGCAGGCCAGGTCCCCAGTGAGGGCCATGTGAGAGGCAACCACACATTGCTCTTTCTCTCCCTCTCTTTCTCCCTACCTTCCCCTCTCTCTAAAAATAAATAAATAAATAAATAAATAAATAAATAAGAAAGAAAAGAGATTCCTAACCTCTATTTCCTTAAAAAAAAAAAGAAAGAAATACTATGAAAAAAATTATATTAATAAATATAGCAAGTTATTTATAGTGGGAAAAGCCTTTAATTACAAATACTACCACAGGTCACTCAAAAGAAATAATCTGAATAACTGTGTATCTATTTTTTAAAAGTTCATACTTAAAAACCTTTCTACAGAAGATATCCCAGGCATAGGTAGCTTCAGTAATAAATTCTAAGGGAGTAATCTTACCAATTCTACATAAACACTTACAGAAAACTGAAGAAAAAATAAACACTTCTTGCCCTGGCTGGTGTGGCTCAGTGAATTGAGTACCAGTCTGTGAA
>PVJI01029939.1:0-14711 GCA_004026765.1 Micronycteris hirsuta | reverse complement strand
GTTTCTGAGCCCCTCCTCCATTTTTTGAATTCTTGTTGCTTCATTCTTTTCTGGCTGGATGTTTTTTTCTTTCTGCTGGTCCACTCCATTGATTTGAGTCCCAGTTTCCTTCTTATCTCTATTGGTTCCCTGCAGATCTCTCCTCATTTGTTCCAGCAAGTTCGATAATTTTTCGTCAAATTCTGTTAGCATCCTTATTACAAGGGTTTTGAACTGTGCATCTGATAGGTTGGCTGTCTCTTGGTCGGTTAGCTCTGGGGCTTTGATCTGTTCCTTTCTTGGGGCCATTTTTTTTCCTCGGTGAGCCTGTTACTGTAAGGAGGGCGGAGTCTTGGGGATCCCCTGTGCAGGGAAGCTCCCGGTAGTTGTGCTGTGACGTAGCCTCTGGGGGCAGGACCTGAGCGCACAATGGCGCCTTCTCCACTCTTTGCACCCACACCGCCTCCTGCAAGTAATTTGAGCCCCTCTGCGCTGGCTCCCGGGGATCGCTCTGGGGTCGGTGTACGGGCTGCACAGCTCCAATCCCCCGCGGGTCTCCCCAGCGAACTTTCCTGTGAGGCCGGGAGTTCCTCCTACTGCCGACTGAACCCCCACAGGTGCTCTCAATCTGCGCCGATGGGTTGTGCCCTGCTTTCTCTCCCGGACCATCTGCCTGCAAATGCAGACCTGCCGAGTCCACCAGTCTCAGCCCCACTGGGTCCGGACGAGCCAGACGCAGGCCATGCTTCAGTCAGGCCCCCGTCTCAGTGTGCTGCAGCCACGCGGGAATCGCCCCTCCAACCGCGGTCCTGCTGTCTCCTCACCCCCTCGCCGCGGGGTCGCTCTCCCTCCGCCCTGCTCCTCCCCGCTCACCAGACTGGATGAATGTATCTTCTTTAATTCCTTGGTTGTCGGACTTCCTCTCAATACGATTTTCTGTCAGATCTGGCTGTTTTTGGATGTGTACATTTCTGATTTTTTCCTTGTTTGGTTGTGCGAGGCGGCTCGGCACATTCACCTATGCCGCCATCTTAGGAAGTCCAGGTCTTACTAAATCTTTAATCCATTTGCATTTATTCTTGTATATGGTGTAAGAAAGTGTTCTAGTTTTTCCAACACCATTTATTGAATAGACTGCCTTTTCCTCATTGTATATTCTTGCTTCCTTTGTCATAGATTAATTGACCATATAGTTGTGGGATTATTTCTGGGCTCTCTGTTCTGTTCCATTGATCTATGTGTCTGTTTTTATGCCAGTACCATGATATTACCATAGCCTTGTAATAGCTTGATATTACAAGCAACATGGTACCTCCAACTTTGTTCTTTCTCAAGATTGCTGTGGCTATTCAAAGCCTTGTGGTTCAATATAAATCTTAGGATTATTTCTAGTTCTGTTTAAAATGTCATCACTATTTTGTTAGGTAGTGTGCTGGCTCTATAGATTGCTTTCAGTAATATGGATAGTTTAATAATGTTAATTCTTCCTATCTGTCAGCACAGTGTATGCTTCCATTTATTTGTATCTTCTTCAATTTCTTTCACATCTTAAAACTTTTTGAGTACAGATCTTTTACTTACTTGGTTAAATTTATTCCTTGGTATTTTTTTGATGCAATTGTAAAAGGGATTGTTTTCTTAATTTCTCTTTCTGATGGTTTGTTATTGGTGTATAAAGAGTAACCAATTTCTGAATATTAATTTTGTATCCTGCTACTTTACTGAATTCATTCATTAGTTCTAATAGTTTCTGGTGGACCCTTTAGGGTTCTCTCTAAATAGTATCATATAATCCATAAATAATGATAATTTACTTCTTCCTATGTAATTTGGATGCCTTTTATATTTTTCTTGTCTGATTGCTCTGGCTAGGACATCTAATACTATGTTGAATAAAAGTGATGAAAGTGGACAACTTTGTTTTGTTCCTGATCTTAAGAAAAATGCTTTAGCTTTTCCCCATTGTGTATGATGTTAGCTGTGGGGTTGTCATAAGTGGCTTTTATTATATTGAGGTGTATTTGCTCTATTCCCACTTTGCTGAGAGGTTATTTTTTATAATAAATGGGTATTGGATTTTGCCAAATGTTTTCTCTGCATGTACTTATATGATCATGTGAGTTTAATCCTTCATTTTGTTTATGCGGTATATCACATTAATTGATTTGTGGATATTGAACCAACCTTGTACCCCAGGAGTAAATCTCACTTAATCATGGTATACGATCTTTTTAATGTATTGCTGAATTTGATTTGCTAACATTTTGTCAAGGCCTTTTTTTAATCTATGTTCATCAGGGATATTGGCCCACAATTTTCTTTTTTAGTAATTTTTTTGTCTCATTTTAGAATCAGAGTAATGTTGGCCTTGTAAAATGAGCTTGGGAGCCTTCCTTCCTCTTGAATTTCTTGAAATAGTTTGAGAAGGAGAAGTGTTAATTCTTCCTTAAATATTTGGTAAAATTCACCTGTGCAGTCATCCAGTCCAGACACTCTGTTCAGATTTTCTGTTTCTTCTTGATTCAGTCTTAAAATATTGCATGTTTCCAGGAATTTATGCATTTTTCCAGATTATCCAATTTGTTGGCATATAATTGTTTGTATTATTTTCTTATAATCCTCTGTATTTTTTGTGGTATCAGCTGTCAATTCTCCTCTTTCATTTCTGATTTTATTTATTTGGGTCCTTTCTTTTTGTCTTGATGAGTCTGGTTAAAGGTTATCCATCTTATTTGTCTTTTCAAATAATTAGCTTTTGTTTTCACTGACTGTTTATACTTTTAGACTATTTTGTTTATTTCTGCTGTTATCTTTATTATTTCCTTCCTTCTACTCACTCTAGGATTTGATTATTGTTCTTTTATAGGCCTCTATCATCTACATTAAATTATAATTTCTTATGAAGACACCACATCTGTTTCTAACCAAGTAAATGGTGAGATCAGTAGATGGAAAAGAATGCATCATTTTTACCTCTTAGTACGTACTCAAGTACCTTACACACCACAAGGCAGGTCAGTGCCTGTTGACTGAGTTATTTGTGTTTGGAAACATTTAAATTAGTAAGTATTAGCTAAACTTGCTAAATTCTATGTGATTGTATTAAATGTTCAGGAAAGGCAAATCCACAAAGGTTGAAAGCTTACATAGTAGTTGCCTAAGATTGGAAATGGGAACAGAGATTGCAAATCAAGCACAAGGGGTCTTTTTAAGATGAGAGAAAATTTTAAAACTGGATTAGGGCTGCATTAACATTAATTTTAAAACTGTAGTAATGGCTGCATTAACCCTGTAAATTTACTAAAAATCATTCAATTGTACACTTCAAAATGTGAATTGTGTGGTATGTAAACTATTTCAATGAAGCTACTTAAGAAGAAAGAGAAAAGAAAGAGAAAGAAAGAAAGAATCCTATTTTTATTTACATAAAACCAGTAAGACTATGTACTTACCATACTTGGAGCTGGGACTCTACTAAAATGCACAAGAACTTCTGCCCACATAGGTCAGGTGTAACAAAAACTTTTGAGGACTGTGAATTTTTCTCTCTCTGAAGTAATTCTCAGCATTGGTTCAAAAATCTACCACGGTAACTATTAAGTCTGAAAATATTCTACAAGAAATCTAAAAGCTACATGGGCCATGCAATAAAGTTGAAGGCCCCAAAACACTTCTAAGATTTGAATTTCTTACTTCTGAGATTCCTCTTAGCTCATCATTTCTGAGTCCATTCCACAGCTTTTTTGGGGGGTGAGGGGATCACAATAAATTTAATCCACATCAATGGAATTTTACTTTCATGGTATACAAGTTAAGTACTGCTAAAGTAATACAGACTTGAATTCCTAACCCTTCAAGGGATGAAGGGGTCAGGCATTTCATAACATGCCCTCTTTTATCTCTCCTCTCTCACTCAGATTAGACTCAATTTACCTGCTCTTTTAAAATCCATACATAACTCCAACTCCCAAAGATTTCTTCTTAGAGTGATGCAGAAGACCAACACCTGTAAAATAGGAATTTGCAAAATTCTCAACTTACCACTAAGGTATTTAAAGACAAATGAGCTTAAATGTAGGAATTTATATATGAGGAACAACAGAGAAGCTGTTTCAACATTCTGTTCACATCTTTTCTTTCCTCCAAGGATCTATCCTCTACTTGCCCCCACCCCCACCTCTAAGAATGTGACAACAGTAGGTTATAAGGCTTGAGGTCAAACCCCACCACCCCTCCTTGCCTTCAAGTGCATATTTATCTCTGCATCAGAACATATGATGCTATCTACCCGAACATCCCACAAGCACAAGAGCCACACAGCCAAGGGCTCTCCAGGTTGCTGGTGAAACTGATTCATGAGACTGGCCAGCTCGGTCTTCGTGTAAGGTCTGTCAGTGGTATGTTCCACCATTTTCACAGGGCCCACTGGGATCCCCCCAGGCACCATGGGCTGCTGGGATTTCATCTTTTGTATCTCTATGGGGCGGGCCTTGTGGGAATTCTTTCCACACGCGTGAAAACACGCAGTCCCGGGAATCACATGCGTGTCTGAGCTCGGCTCTGCGTGAGGAAGCACTCCCGTGTGGGCAAGTGTGATTCATGTCTGTGGAGGGGGAATTCTCTAATGGGAATTTGGCAAAAATGTATCTCAAGAAATTCTCTGACTTGCTGAGTCTCTCCCTCCCAGAGTCAAGAGACTTAAGTTAATGAGTCCATGAAATTCTTCTCTGTCTCAATGTTTTATGGTCCTAAAAGTTAACAGTCCTACTTAGCTTACCCTCAATTTACTTGTCTCCTGTTTAATGTACTACCCTGGTCCTGTCTGCCACCGGACCTGAATTTACAACCTAATTCTCTGTACCTAAATGTTTACCTTACTGAGTAAACCTGCCCCTTATCTATTCCCTTCCCATATATCCTCATGACCCAACTGAAAACCACTGTTCTGCATAAGCCCATGAATAATCAATCCAATGTAAATATGTCCTAAAGCTTCTAATAAAAAGCCCGGCTCAGCTAGGCCCGGGGCCTTTTTCCTGAGATAAAGTGGCTCCAGACTCCTTTCTCCCAGCGTGTCTCAGTGTGAGATTCTTTTACGCATTGGGTTACGGTCACCCACAGATTTTGCCGGACAAAATCCCAGCGACAGGGCCTTCTGGGAACACGATCCTATTTCAATGTCATCTTCCTCTGATTCTGACTCGACTGGTGCAGCAGGAGATGAGGATCCGTGTTGCTGTTCTGCCACTCACAGATCTTCCTCCAGAGTACCAATCCTGGCTTCCAGGGCTTCTTCTCATTCTTGGAGCTTGCACACTGTGTTGCAGAGTGTGGTCTCCCTCTCCACTCAAAAAGCTGAAAGAAAGACCCAGTCCACAGCCCTTACAACCACATGGGCTTTTCTAGGGTCTTCCCCACCACCCACAGGGTTTTCTCCACTATGCCCACACAATTGAACAGGCTACCCTTTGGTTCACAGGCTGGCACTCAATCCACTGAGTCACACCAGCCAGGGTTAAGACTGACTCTTTAACAAGACCAGAATGTAGACTGCACCATATTCTGGATTTGTCTAATTGTTTCTTCCTGGTGTTTTTTCCTTTAAGTTTGTTTTTATTATGAAAAATTTCAAATATATACAAAGTAAACAGAGTAACATAATGAATCCCCATCAGTTTCAATAATTATCCATTTCTGGCTATTCTTGTTTCACCTGTGCCTCCCTCCACCTGCTCCTCATCTCATGACATTTTACATGTTGATCCTCTAGCCCCCATATTTCCTGTAACTGGAAGTTAGGTCTACATACTCAGATCAAATATTTTTGAGAAGAAAACTAAGCAGATGACATCATGTCTTCCTCTGTTCCACTATTAGTGATGGTAAACCCACCATGTCGTTGAGTTGGAGACCAACACATAGCTCCAAAATACAGACACATTGTTCCTTCACCTTGGTGCCATGCTAACACCCTTTGACAGAGCAGCATTAATATCCATTTACAATTCTTTTCTGAACCTGTTTTTATGCTAGGGGATATAAAATGCTGATTTTCTAATTTTACCACTCCTTTTATATTTGCTAGCTAGTATTCTTCCTTAAATAAGGGTTTTCCTTCACTAACTGGAGATGACCTGCATGTTTTCCTAAAAAGGCAAGGCAAATGCATAATTCTGTCCCTTTAATTATCAATTTTTAGAATAGAGTTAGGTGTAATAAGCAAGAACAATGACAGTAAATTAGCTTTTGTCCTCTCCATTACTCTGAGTGTTACTATGAAACTGATTATCATTTATGGAACATTCTGCAATCAAATGTAATCATCGTGTGTTAATATATTTTTGAATCCTGAAGTTAATGTCTTATAAATTGTTATTGACAACAACAAATCAAATTAGTCAAGTGTTTAAAGGTTATCATTAAATTGACAAAGGATAGTGTAAAAAAGTCATAATACAGAAAATAAAGAAAATTTTTCTTTCCCTATCACCTTCATTATATGTTAAAATGTACACTCAGCTGCTGGGACCCTTATGCTCTGTTGTTATCATTTCTGTTAAATTTTAAGACAAAAGCTTTTTTTTAAGTGTTCTATAATAAACCAAATGCTAAAATTCAAATCAACTCACCTGTTGAAAAAACTAACAACTGTAGATGCTTTATAAGCGGCCAACACCTGGCTTTTACTTCCTTGGTCCAGGTCACCGTATTTCCAGCCACATGGAGTTCCTTATCACAACCCACTTCTCCCATTTTGCTGCCAGCTTTCCTTAAAAATTAACACATGTAAAAAAATTAGCACACGTAAGACATGTTCAAGCACTGTTTACTTTTTTTTTTCAGTAGTATGAAGCAAGATTTACTAATTAAATCAAACAGCCATCCCAATACAAGGTTCCTATTCTGTCTTTGCCTTTTAAATAAGACTCAATCCAAGCCCAACTGATGGAAAGTTTGGTGCCACTGATTAACAGAGTGGGGTTGTGGCTGTGTGTATTATATATCTTACAAAGATATGACAGAAAGACAGAGACATGCAGACAGACAGAAAATGAAAAGGAGGTTGACAGAAAGGAAGGGAACACAAGAGTAAGAAAACAAGAGAAGCGACAGGACCTGACATCCCATCACTTTGGCTGTGTTCTAAGGTGCTCAGAAGCCAGTTACTAACATGCAGTGGATACGTAAGGATGTTTCTACCAAGAGGCAGGAATCAGTAGAAGTCACTGTGAAGGCTCCCACCACACGGACGGACAAGAGGCACTTGGTCTGATTCTGAGTTTAACAAGAGATTACTGGAAGGTTTGAGGCCAATGGATAACAATAACTGAATATTCTGTCACTTCAATCCCTTAAAGGTGCATACCTGAAAATGAGGTCAAGATAGGCAGAGACTTCCCCAAGATCACACACTGGACCCCAGGCCTATTTTGATTAGTGTTCCATGCTATGTCCCACTCATTCTTGTAACTCTTCCACCTCTAAGTTTGTGCATCAGATTCATGGGACACCAGCCCATGGGTGTTAGAGATATTATCTCATCCACATCTGAGGACGTCCTTAGGAAATGTTGTCTAGCATCATCTTCATCGGGAAGGGAACTGGACAATCCCTGATAAGCACAAAGGTTTTTCCAAGACAAAAACTGGTGAGAAAAAGGAGGTCTGAACTCAGCTCTTTCCTCCAAACTGGGGACCTGGTACATTCCAAGGGAGCGGTAGGGAGGGCTATGTTAGGTATTGGTGTATGGGTATGGAGATGACCTGAGTGAGGAGGTTGAATGGTCAACAGTCCAGGGAAAGCTTCGGGTGGCTCTGATTGGAAAAAAAGGCCCAGGTCACAGAACCTTGAAGATGTGACCTCACTTCCTTGGTGACAGACCCCCAAAAGAAATTAGAAGTCTGGTAAACTGGCACCCACTTTCTAAAGACAGTCTCCTGTCCAGCTCACTTGACTGGAGACAGTCAGGAAAGTAGTGTTTCTTTGTTGCTTCCCAACTTTCCAAGGTTCTGGGCTGAAGAAAGCCCAGAGTGAGAGATGTTTCTGTCACAGTAGAGATTGGTGCAAGCACCACCACTGACACCTGTGGTCCTCTGACATAAGCACCCTCAGGTAACTGAGGGCAGCCCAGGGAAGGCCAACTGAGATGCCACCTGAGAAGCCCCACACTCTTTACCTCTCATTCTGTGTATGTGTATGCGTTGGGGGTGGAGACAGAAAGTGTGGAATGAGAGGAGCTCATCCTGGGCAGGAGCAGGTTGTTAGGGGTTGGAAGCCTGGTGGGTGTGTCGTGTTCAGACCCCAGGCATGGCTGACAGGAAGGAAAGGTGAGTGCTGGGGACCAATCTCCTCTACCCACTTGCTAATCGGGAGTTCTCAAGGTGTCATCTCATTCCTCCCCTGCTAGAGGTCTTTGTAGAAGACCCTCTGTGTCAATGGCAATGCCCAAGCAGGCTCCTGATGCTTCCTGGCCCAGAACCCTGTCCAGAGCTCTGTCTTTTTAGAGCTCCAACGAGAACATCATCGAGGAGTTGGCTGATGGATTCACTTATATCATCACCTGGTACAAGGGACAAGTGCACCCAGCCAGGAACACCATCCAGTGCCAGTCTGAGGTGAGAGCTGGCCCATATCCAGGACTCTGAGATGACTGGGGTGAGACCAGAACCCAGACACAAATCTGGGTCCTCACAGCTTTCACAGGCCCACTCCCAAAGAAATCTGTCCTCCAATCCTCTTGACCAAGTTTCCTGTAGGGCAGAAATAGCATATTCACACATTTGTTGAAATTGTAGAGAAAAAAATTCTTGCTATCTTTGCCTTTGGCTAGTTTAGATTGTTTAACTGCCTGGCCCAGGTATCCTGCAGAGCAGGGCGGTTTGTACAAAAAAAATAAAATGGAGAGAGATTAAGGTATTAGACACATTCCTCTGCAACTTGTCATCTCACAGCATGGCAAACCATCGTAGGCCGGTCAGGTCAGGAGCTGTGGAATTCATCTCCATAATATCCCATAAAGGAGATGATTTTTCTCAGTGATTCAGCCTTCATTGTTGGATATTGACATGATTCACGCCTGCTGTCATTTCAGTGGGGCTGCCAGGAACATCCTCACTGTATCTTAATAGATTGTGTACTAGTTTGCCGGGTCTGCCATACACAGAACGACAGATTGAGTGGAGGGTCCCTGATGTCTACTGGCTCAGTACCCTGCTGTCTTTGCAGAGGTCCAATGAGGACATGGTCGAGGAGCTGGTCCATGGGTCCTACTGCACCATCTACCAGGTCAGGGTGCAGGTGCACCAGGCTAACGACACCGTCAGGTGCTGCACTGAGGTGAGAGCTTGCCCAGGGGAGAGGGATCTCCACACCCAGAACCCTGAAATGACCAGAAGGGGGCAAGAATTCAGATTCAAACCTGGGGACTCTGCCAGGACCCTCCCAGGACTTTCCCTAGAGTATGCACAGTCCCATACACAAAGGAATCTGGACATCCATTTCTGCCTCCAGCTATAGGGGAGCAAAAAAAAGACACTCCTCACATATTTGTAGGAATATTAGAGAAAAAATATGTTGTTTAATTTCACATTAGACTATGAGTACATTTGCATTTTGCTGTTTTTGTTGTTTTACCATATTTTTCAGACTATAAAACGCATTGGACCATAAGACGCACCTAGGTTTTAGAGGAGGAAAATAGGGAAGAAAATTTTGAAGCAAAAAATGTGGTAAAATATTTAATAACATAAATAACAATATTTCACCAATGTAAATGTAAACAGAACTGAACAGCAGCATTAACAACCATTACTACTGACTTTAAGCTTTAAGTACGGAAACTCCTCTAACCATCAGGGAACCCCAAGAACTCCTCGTCACTACACTTGGACTCCTGTAAGCTACATTTAGACTATAAGATGCACCCCTACTTTCCTCCCAAATTTGGGGGGGGGAGTTCATCTTATAGTCCAAAAAATATGGTAACTACCTGCCCCAGATGTCCTGTAAAGGAGTTAACTTCACTGCCCTTGCAGACCTTCTCTGATACCAGAGATTGTTTGCCACGGCAATGCAGCCTCTCACTGCTGGTGGGCATTGGTGTCATTCAATTCAGGTGCCACCTCGGCAGTGCTGCGGAGATCACTTAAGTGTGTCTGGATGGACTGAATTAGTTTGCTCGGGCTGCCAAAACATAGGACCACAGCGGGTGGTGTAAACAGCAGCACTTATTTTCTCACAATTCCTGAGGCTAGAGTGAGAGGCGAGGGTGGTGGTAGAGCTGCTTCCTCCTGAGGGGTCTGTCCTCAGCTTGTAGAGCCGTCTTCCAGACCCCTGTGTGTCTCGCAGACTCCCCTCCTCTTCTAAGCACACTGGTCATATTGAGTTCAGACCCACACCACTGAATTCCCTGAAGTTTAATTAGTTGCTTAAAGACTAAAACTCAAATACAGGCAAGTTCTGAAGTTCTAGAGGTTCCAAAGCCATGGCATTGGGTGCCACAATTCAGACCACAATAAATATACCATCTCCTGATGGAGATAAATGCCCACTGCTCATGGAAGGACATGCATGCACACATAAAATGTTAACAGCTGCAACCAGATTCCAGATCGAAAAGGCTGTAGCAGTGACCTTGCCAACAGCAATTGATTTTTTATTGTTGTTCAAGTACAGTTTTCTGCCTTTTCCCCACACCCCAGCCCAACACCCCAGCCCTCCCCACCTCCCTCCCCTGTCTCCACCTCCCCCTTGTTATTGGCCATGTGTCCTTTATAATTGTTCCTACAAACCCTTGACCCTTTTGCCCTAAAATCCCCTCTCCTCTCCCCTTTGGTCACTGTCAGCCTGTTGTCAATTTCAGTGTCTTTTGTTGTATTTTGCTTGTTTGTTTGCTTTGTTGATTAGGTTCCTCTTAAAGGTGAGATCATACGGAATTTGTCTTTCACCGCCTGGCTTATTTCACTTAGCATAATGCTTTCCAGTTCCATCCAAAAGAACCTATGCACCCCAATGTTCATAGCAACACAATTTACAATAGCCAAGTGCTGGAAGCAACCTAAGTGCCCATCAGTAAATGAGTGGATCAAAAAACTATGGTACATTTACACAATGGAATTCTATGCAGCAAAAAGAAAGAAGGAGCTCCTTCCCTTTGTGACAGCGTGGATGGAACTGGAAACCAACACCAATTTCTGATGACTGCAGCTGCCTTGCCCTCAGCCCAGCTGTGGATTTCTCACTCATTTAAACTTTTACCAATCCAATGTCAAGTTGCCCGGGCAATCCCAGTGTTCCTTGATTTGCGGTTGCCCCATGGATACTTTGACTCACCTGTCAGCTTGTCACCAACCACCTGGATTTGCTCCTTCCTGACTCATCCACTCAGATTCCTGCCTGGTGATCGGCTTTCCAGTCTGAGTCTCCAGGCATTTGCCCCTTTGTGGAATCTGGGATCTCCATAATGAGGGTCTCAAAATGCCCTTTAATATCAAAGGAAGAAACTTAAGTGTCCTTTTGGAAGTCAATGGTTTCCATAGGCCATGTCTCTCCTGTACACTGTCCCCAAACTGGAGAGGGACAAGGTTTCCCAGACCCTTTCCATCAATGTCAGGAGCAGATAAGTGTCAGGTAGCTGAGAGGGAATGCTGAGCAGTCCTAACTTTGAACAGTTCTCAGTTCTGACCTGCATAACCTTGAGCAGCCATTCAATATCCCTAAGCCTCTGTGTTCTCATTTCCATATTGGGGATGTTTCTTAAGGTCTCATGGAAACAATGCTCTTCATACAAACTGTTGTTGTGGGGAAGTCTGTTGTTCCTGAGCTAAAAAAAAAAACATGCCTAGAAGGTAGCAATTGTATAAACATGCCCCATTAACCCACCAAACTTAAATGGTACCGAAACCTAGAACCTTGTTCAGCGTGGGCACTCCTGTCCCTCCTCCTGCAGAAGTCCCTGAGGGACTGGGAGTTCCTGGGTGAGCTCTGGACCTCAATTCTCCTGGCGATTCATGGTAATGCTGCTGACTGGATCCCTCTTTGTCCCACCCAGTGTGCAGCTGAGTTAACGTTTAACCTACAAGGCCTGCAGGATGAGGGCCCTCCAGGGAGGGCCACTGTGAAGGTGGCAGCATCCATAGTACCAGCTTTCTCAGGTGGAAACATCCCCCACATCTCCACCTTTAAGTCCACCCACCCTGCCTTCTCCAGAGCCCAACATCTCCTGAACCAGCTGTTTACTAGGTGAGCATGCACTGCCCCATGCCTCCCCCCACCACCCCTGCTTGGGCACATTGGTGACTCGGCCCACTGCTAGCTGTGTGTTTTCAAAATGTCACCACATCTCTCTGAGCCTCAGTTTGCTCCTCTGCAAAGTGGGTGGTAAAGGATAAACCTATTATGATTCTTGCAGAGACTACTGTGGGGACAAGCCATGGCAGGTCTTACCTGCTCCCTGGCTGCAGAAAGGGCTGCTGGATGTGCTGTGGTGGTTTATGGCAATTATTTCTCTCTTTCTTTCTTTCCCAAGAAAGTCACCTGCTTCACCCATAAGTGGCCTGTGGCACTTGTTTTTTTTTTTTCCCCTGGCCTGTGGCTTTCTGAATTTGGAAAAGCACATGAAAAACAATCTGCCAAAGAGTTTGGGAATCAATTTAGCGATCCTTGTCCTTGTCTTTGGTGTTACCACATTAGGAATCTCTAGGGATAGCAGGGCATGCCAGGCCCACTTAGATATCTGTGATGGTTCTGGTTGGAGTTCATTTATTCAACAATGTATATCAAGCACCTACTACCAGCAGGCACTTTAGGAGACATTCAGCATAGCTCAGTGAATGAAGCAGACACAATCTCCAGGCCTCAGTTCTACTCAGTAAATTATACAGTCCCACTAGACATCATTCGCAGGTCCTATCTACCGTCCATCAGATCTAATGCCGTCAGTGTCTTCTCTACATCTGGAAGCATTACTCCAGGGTGACACACCACAGGACCAAGTAAAGAAATGAGTGGTCTTTGGGTCCAGAAGGAGGGTCTCCTGTGTCAATAGGGTAGTGGCTGTGGGTTGGGAAGGCCTGGCAGAACCGTGATCTTACACATCTGCTGGTTCCCAACAGAGGCCTGAGCTCTGGGGGCTTCTATTCCAGGAAGACAGGACTCAGAGAGGACTGTGGATGGGGTTTGTAGAACCGAAGGGGAGGCTGAGATGAGGTGATCCCCAGAGTCTGAAACCCACCACAGACCCATCTGGCTCTGCCTGCCCCTCTATACAATCTCTGAAATGGGCAGGGCAGGCACAGAGGCCTGGTCCCCAACAAAGGAGCTGTGGGAGGACAGTGTGGAAGGAAAGATCAGGACTCTGACTCTGCTGCCCACCTGCCTTCCCCCAGAGCCACTGCTTCTGTGCTTGAGCCTGGCCAGACAAAGTGAAGGGTTTTGGCCAGGCTTTACGTTTCCCTTGGTTGGAGTTGAAGCAGGCCTAGGTGCAGGTCAACTTCCCTGTCTTGCACCATGTGGGCCACGCCCACCTTGTTTGGATCGAGCTGGAGCATCTAGAGCCCACTGCCACAACACTGGAATGTGAGGGGCTGTAGTCTGGCAAGATGATTGGGGTGGGGTGGGGGGTTCATGGGCCAGAGATTCCTTAAAAGCAGTGGCACCTTCCTGTCTCTGGAAAGACACAGGAAAGTCAGGTATGTGTGCGAATCTGTGTCCTTCTCCTGCTGTGTATACACCTCCAGAACTCCAGAGCCAGAGGAAAGGCCTGCTCCAAGCTAGAACCTGGTCCAGCCAGAGGCCCTGCCCGGGTCTGGCCTGGCCTAAAGCAGTACCTGAAGCCAGGATGGGAGCATCTTTTTCAGCCTTATACATTTCTGTCTTACAATTTCTAAGCAATGATCATAAATAAATAAATAAATAAATAAATAAATAAATAAATAAAGGAGTACTCCCCACTAATATTTTTATAATAGCAAACAACATTTTTTACTATACCAAGCTGTTTATATAAGCTATATTTTATTAAATGAAGTACTCTGGAACAAATAAAGTTGTTGATTTAAAATATGTGTAGACAATACCTACTCACATACATAATTGTACATATATATGCTAGATATGGAAGGATGCTCATTATATATTTTTAAGTATATTTTATTGATTAAGCTATTACAGTTGTCTCAGTTTTTTTCTTCCCTTTGTCCCCCTCCACCCTGCACACCCTCACTCTCCAGCATCACCCCCCCTTAGTTCATGCCCATGGGTTGCACATATAAGTTCAGTTGTTGAGAGCTGTGAGTTTGTTGTCCTTTTACACACCAAGACACATCATCATTAAGTTACCCAAGATTAAAGATAAGGAGAGAATCTTAAAAGCAGCAAGAGGAAAGGAGATAGTTACCTAAAAAGGAGTGCCCATAAGCCTATCAGCTGATTTCTCAAAAGAAACCTTACAGGCAAGAAGGGGCTGGAAAGAGTATTTGAAGTCATGAAAGACAAAGACCTACATCCAAGATTACTCTATCCAGCAAAGCTAGCATTTAGAATGGAAGGGTAGATAAAGTGCTTCCCAGACAAAGTCAAGTTGAAGGAGTTCATCATCACCAAGCCCTTATTATATGAAATGTTAAAGGGACTTATCTTAGAAATAGAAGATCAAAAACCATGAACAGTACTATACATTTTAAAAATAGCTTCTAAAATAACCCTGGCTGGGTTGTCCAGTTGGTTGGAGCATC
>PVJI01029938.1:0-14766 GCA_004026765.1 Micronycteris hirsuta | reverse complement strand
GCACCCCTCATCCATATCCGTCTCTCCTGCTGGCTGAGAGCTTCAGGGGGCAGGTGCCTGGTGTGTCCTATTTCCCTAATTCCTAGAACTGTCCCATGCACACAGTAGGCGCTCAATACGCGTGTTTAATGTTAAAGGATTCAACACTTCCCAGACACTCCAGGAGAGAAACTGGGCGGGGGCTGTGTGGAAACTCTCCGTATCATTTTTACAAGGAATCCCAAACTCTTCTAAAATAAAAGGTTTCTTGCGTTCATCAGCCTCCTGGGGGCTGCCGTCCGACTGCCAGTGATATTGTAAAAATCGTTGTCGTCCGAGCCCCGCTGCTTCCGAACGGAGATTGGTTTGTGGAAGTGGGTGAATTGCACTTGACAGGCAAGATACTCAAATGACTGAATGCCATGTGTGTGAAGTGGATAAATGATCTAGTCTACATCCATGAAAATAAATATTTAAGGCGATAGAGCAATCTTTTGCCTATTGTATCTGTCTGCAACAAAAGAAAGACTATATACTGAGAATTTAAAGTGTACGGAAGATGCTATAAACATCATACACTAAGGAACGTAAGTCAGCCACACAAACACAAATCCTGTATGATCCCACTCATGGGAGGTCCCTAGAGCAGTGAGACCCACAGAGACCGAGAGTGGGATGCTGGTTGCCGGGGGCTGGGGGAGGCGGGGACAGGGAGCTGTTCAGTGGGTGCAGAGTTTCGGTTTTGCAAAATGAAAAGTTCTGTAGATTGGAGGTATGACAGTGTGAATGTACTCAACACTACTGAACTGTCCCCTAAAAGTGGTTCACATGGGCCCTGACCGGGTGGCTCAACTGGTTAGAGCATCGTCCCCATACACCAAGGTTGTGGGTTCGGTCTCCAGTCAGGCACGTACAAGAAGCAACCAATGAATGCATGCGTAAAGGGAACAACAGGCCGATGTCTCTCTTTCTCTCCCTCTAAAAGTCAATTTTAAAAAATGGTTCAGACGGTAAACTTTGTTATGTGTATTTTGCCACAATTAAAATTAAAATTTTATTTATTTTTAATATATTTTATTGATTATGCTATTACAGTTGTCCCATTTCCCCCCCTTTTTCCCTCCACCCTCTTAACCCCCCTTTCCCCACCCTTTAGTTTTTGTCCATGGGTCATACACATAAGTTCTGCTTCTGCACTTCCTATACTATTCTTAACCTCCCCCTGTCTGTTGTCTACCTCCCATTTATGCTACTTGTTCTGTGCCCCATTCCCACCCTCTCCACCTACCACTCCCCTGTTGATATTCCTCCATACCTTATATAAATCCCTTTAACATTTCATACAATAAAAGCTGGGTGATGATGAACTTCTTGAACTTGACCTTATCTGAGAAGCACTTTATCTGCCCTTTCATTCTAAATGAAATCTTTGCAGGATAGAGTATTCTTGGATGTAGGTCCTTGCCTTTCATGACCTGGAATACTTCTCTCCAGCCCCTTCTTGCCTGTAAGGTCTCTTTTGAGAAATCAGCTGACAGTCTTATGGGAATTCCTTTGTAGGTAACTGTCTCCTTTTCTCTGACTGCTTCTAGGATTCTCTCCTTATCTTTAATCTTGGGTAATGTAATTATGATGTGCCTTGGTGTGTTCCTCTTTGGGTCCAACTTCTTTGGGACTCTCTGAGCTTCCTGGACTTCCCGAAAGTCTATTTCCTTCACCAGCTTGGGGAAGTTCTCCATCATTATTTGTTCAAATAAGTTTTCAATCTCTTGGTCTTCCTCTTCTCCTTCTGGCAACCCTATGATCCGTATGTTGGGCCGTTTATAGATGTCCTGGAGGTTTCTGAGCCCCTCCTCTGTTTTTTTAATTCTTGCTTCTTCATTCTTTTCTGGTTGGATGTTTTTTTCTTTCTGCTGGTCCACTCCGTTGATTTGAGTCCCAGTTTCCTTTTTATCCCTATTGGTTCCCTGCAGATCTCTCCTCATTTGTTCAAGTAATTGCCTCATTTGTTCAAGTAATTGCGATAATTTTTCGTCGAATTCTGTGGCCAACCTGATTACCAGTGTTTTAAACTGTGCATCTGATAGGTTGGCTATCTCTTGGTCGGTTAGTTCAGGAGCTTTGATCTGTTCTTTCATTTGGGCCATTTTTTTCCCCTCGGTGCGCCTGTTACTTTAAGGGGCGGAGCCTTAGGTGTTCACCTGGGCCGTCAATTCACCTCGCTATTTTGTGATGCTATCTGTGGGGGCGGGGCAACCCTCGTCGCTGTGTTGTGACGCAGCCTGTGGGGGCGGGGCCTGCGAGACCAATGACGCTTGCTCCGCTCTCCGCACCCACACCGCTTCCCATAAGCAAGTTGAGTCTCTCTGCGCTGGCTCCGGGGTCGGGTCGGTGGATGGGCCTGCACAGTTCCAAGCCCCCGTGGGTCTCCCCAACGAACTCTCCTGTGAGGCCGGGAGTTCCTCCCGCCGTCTCACCTCCCACAGGTGTTTTCAATCGGTGGTTTGAGGTTTTATTTCCCTGCTTTGATGGGTTGCGCCCTGCTTTTTCTCCCGGTTTGTCTGCATGCGTATTAGGACCTGCCCGGTCCACCAGTCTCGGCCCCGCTGGGTCCCGGTGGGCTGGGCGCTGGCCGCGTTTTGGTCAGGCACGCCCGTCTCGGCGTGCTGCAGCGCTGCCAGTCCCACTCCACACACCGCGGTCTGGCCGTGCGCTCACCACCCGGCTCGCTGCGGAGTGGCCTCGCGCTCTCTCTCTGCCTGGCTCCGCCCCACTTACCAGTCTGGATGTAAGTGTCTTCTTTAACTCCTTGGTTGTCGGGCTTCTGCTCAGTTTGATTTTCTGTCAGATCTGGCTGTTTTTGTTTAATTAAATTACTGTTTTTTCCTCGTCTGGTTGTGTGCGGAGGTACGGCGTGTCCACCTACGCCGCCATCTTGCCGGAAGGCCCCCAAAATTAAAATTTTAAATACTCTATTAAGTTCCTATGACCATGAGCCTCTGAATATTAACATTTTTCTTCTGGACTCAGTCCTTACACTTATCACTAATTCACAGTTTGCCCAAAGAGCAAGAATGCGTTTTGAAAGCGTTTGACAAGTAGACACTCTGTCTCCCAGTGGGGGCCTTGGTTGAAGGAGGCTTTGCTGGTACCCTCAGCTTGGGTTCCTCGTCAGGTGCCACAGCGGCTGGCTGAGAGCTGGCCCTTCTGCAAAGCGGGAGAAGAACGGGTCGAGGAAGGCGGCTGGCCGACTTTAGGAGGCAGAGCGGTGGGAGCCAAGGACCCGGACAGGGATTCCTTTGCACTGTTCATGCCGTGCCCTCCCCTTGGGAGGTCCGTGGTACCCCGGGTACGCTTCCCACTTCCACAGTGTGAGCCTCTGCGCTACTTCAGCCCTTTGATGTCCTGTGACAGGGGCTACGTTTATGTTTGGTCCAGGTGTGCAAAAGGCAGCCCCCAAAGCTGCCTGACCCCAGTGCCCCAGTCTCCCGAGCTGGGCCTTGAATGCAGAGTCTTCTGTGTGACCCCTCTGTCCTCGATTCTGCCTGCCCTCCTCGGTCAGATAGCCTTCAGAATCTGTCGCTCTCCCGGAGCTAGCTCTTCTTTCCTACTCACACCCCACATGGCACCCGCCACCATGGCTGTGCTGAGGCGGAATAGAGGGTACCGATGACCCTTTGGCCGGGGGGACCGTAGCTGCGGGTGCGGAGGACCTGGGGTCCTGGCTCTGCCCAGTCCTCCAGATCCCCTGCCATCTTCCACCCAGTGGCCCTCAGGCGGCTATTTTTCTCCAGCAGGAACTTGGAAAC
The DNA here is from genome assembly GCA_004026765.1 of Micronycteris hirsuta. Lineage (NCBI taxonomy): Eukaryota > Metazoa > Chordata > Mammalia > Chiroptera > Phyllostomidae > Micronycteris > Micronycteris hirsuta. Next base: position 10,978 of record PVJI01029938.1, on the reverse strand, counting down.
ATCGAATTAAGCCACGATGTGGTTCAGTAGCCACAGATTCTGTCTCTGAACTTACCTTCCGGAGGTCTCGGCCCTCTGGGCAGTGGGGGGCTTTTCCTGACAATTCTTTACGGAAAGGCCTGGGAGGCTCTGAGGCAAGTGGTTGAAATTTGCACAGGTCTTTGAACCAGTTTCAACTTTCCCTTTTTATTAGGATCCATTGCCTACCTGGGGTGGGGGGGAGGGTCAGAGGGCAGGGTGTCTTCACCTCAGCCTCTCAGGGCTCGTCCCCTCGGTGGGCACATGTCCCCAAGGGGAGTCCGGTGACATTTGCTTTGCTGTTTTGTCACTGTTGGCTCTGGTACGGTCCTCTCCTGGAAAGTGGAGGGTGGGAAGGGGTGCTCAGTAATTGGTTCCAAGTCCCCACATTTCCCTGATGCCTGTGGCCTGTCCCCCGCTCTGTCAGCCTCCAGTGATGCTATCAGTTGAGGTTCTTCACTTCCAAACAGCAGAAGCTGACACGGACCGGCTCGGGCTTCTCAGCAGAATACAAGCCTTCGCAGCCAGCATGTCAGGGGCCTCCTGCTGGGCTCGCGCTGCCTGCCCGCCTGGTCCAGGCTGTCCTCAGCCTGCTGGGCAGCCCCCGCCCCACCTGCAGACCTGTCCAAGGCCATGAGCAACCGAGTATGCCTCCTTTTTCATGGTTGTGGGCGCCTGGACTGCCACGGTCTTCAGCTTGGCGTGCTGCCTATGGTTCAGCCAAGAGTGGCACCAGCATCGCGGCCAGGGCCAATCCTGAAGTCCATCATCCCCACGGCCCCGGCTGGCATCACCACCATCTGTGGCCTGGCGGTGCCATCCTGATCACCAGCTCCCTGAACAAAGGCATCCGTCTGCACAGGACTTTCCTCCGACTGGGCGCTGGCCTGAATACGGGCGGGCGGCTGGCTCTGCCGTTGGCCTGGCAGGGGATGCTGCCCAGCATCGCCGACTCTGCGAGGGCATGATCCCAACCTTCATCTTCGCAGAGGGGCTGGGCCTCCCCAGTCTCATGCGGCCCTCACCCTCTCCACAGAGCAGCCCCTCTGAGCCCACCAGGCGCAGAATATGATGTAAAGACCCCCCCACTGTCCTCGTTCCAGAATGAGCAGCCTGACGCACACACACCGGCGGCTGCCACCCTCCCAGTGGCCGGCCCTGTGAATGTGCAGTGTCCTGGGCCCACCTTCCGTCGCTGCCCACCCCCCCTCGTGCCATGGACATCTGGGCCCACTCATCAGGTCCCCTGGCCAGTGAGGCTGCCGGGCCCTGGCCATCTCCCTGCCCTAAACTGCTCTGTGTATCAGGGGGAGTTCCAGTGGCCATTTTCAGCAGATGTTTATTATAAAGCTTTGACCTGTCTGCACGTCTGTGGGGCAGCCCTCCCATCTCCCAACTCTATAGTCATCCTCAGAGCGCCCCCTTGTGGGGCAGCTGTGTGCCCTGAGACTTTGGGTTGGACCACCGCCCTCCAGTCCTGGCTGTGGGGCCCTGTGCTGGGACGGCCAGGCCCCAGCCGTGTCCAGTAAAAGTCTCAGATGTGAAAAGAAGGAGGAGGAGAATAAGAATAATAATACGGAGTGGCCCATGGAAATGTAAAAACTGCTGGGTGACTGGACTGGGAGGGAGGATCCCAGGGGTGGGTAGGGTGTGTAGGCCTCAGAGACCTGAGCTTGACACCCTGCCCCCCCCCCCCCCCAGGAAGAGAATCTGACTGGCCCAGCCTAGGTCAGGTGTCATGACCCGGGACCAACTGGCCACCAGCAGGACTGTGTTGTCGCGCCAGGATGTTGCTTCTGGAATGCTATTGCTGTTCTACCTACTCGTAGTTCCCTTTGTCTCCTTAAGGGTGTGACTATTTCCTGATTTGTCATTGGTCACTTATCTTGAAGTCAGCCACTGGACTTCACGGAGGGTGGGAAGACGGCCACTGAGCAAAGGGAGCTCCGGGCGGCGCAGGCACACTCGAGCCCCGGACGCGGACTTAACCGACCCCAGCACTTACCCCACCCTGACTACCGGTTTGTGCCGCTGTGCCTCCTCACGTAAGAAAGCTTTTTAAATTATACAGCAACTTACGTATTTCAAATTGGCAAAAATTAGTATCGTGTACAATATAGTAAGAGAAGGCGCCTTTGAATGGGGGCTTCCCGTTCTCTGAGGTCCGCAAATGTATCTGGGAATTTCACCACCGCGGGGCGTGCAGACTGCTTAAATCGGGCGGGGAGGGGCGGAGCCTGCGTTTGTCGCCTTGGGGATTGCTGTAACGCCCCCCCTAGGGCGGCCGGGGGCAGTGGTCCCTGTTTCATGTCTTTAGACGCCATCAGACGCCAGAGCTCTTGAAGGAAAGCCTTGACGCTCCATGAACTCTGCCGTTTTGCCGGCACCGATATGACCCTTGGGTGACCTCTCCGTTATAACGATTAACCCCCCGCATATAAAATTTTGTTGCAAATCTTACAAAGGGGAGTGTCTCTGGGTAGTTAGATCCACGTTCAGTTTTAAGGCTGTGCGTTCGTTCGGATTTCATAAACTGTTCGAGCCCAGCGTTCCTGTTGCTGGAAGGCCTGTCCCTTCTGCGCCCCGCAACGCCCTCTGGTCCTTATGCCCAAGGCCCCGTTCCCTTTACTCTTTCCATCATTGCTCTCGTGGAGCGTTGCCTGCGGTGTTTAAACTGTTCATCAGGAACGTTCAGAACTGCCAGCTTGACTCAGGGAAAGCGCTGGAAGGGTCGTGCTGCTGCAGATAGGGCTCTGCCCTTTGGTTTCACGGCTGGCTGAGATTTTCAGGACCAGAGACAGCGCGCCCTGCGGCGCACCTGTTTCCCAGGCAACTCCGGATTTGACTAGGGAGAGGTGTCCTCTCGCTGATGGCCTGGGAAGGTGCCCAGGGCTGGCGCGGGCGAGTCCGACTCCCGCCCCGGGAAGCTCTAGGGGGTGCTGGTGAGCTGCTGGTCTGAGGACTCCAACAGGGATTCAAAGCCCGATGCTCACTACCTCTGACCTTCAAAAGGTCCCGAAGAAATAATGGCAACAGAAGAAGTTAAAAAACCTACATTATTTTAAATGCTAGCTGTTTACACTAAGCCCTGTTCCCGTCCAAGCCTTAGCAGTGTGTACATCACACAGACTGGCTCTCTTGCATACAGAAGGGCACATGGTATTTGGTGTTCTCCTTTTCTTGTTACCTTGTAGACAATGATGCAGAGTTCAGTTCTCTGAAATCTTAATGGGTGTGGGCTCAAGGGCTGCTGACCTGCTTAATAAGCAAAACACAGTGGGGAGGAAATTGGACATGCAGAGGTGCCGAGGGGCCAAGGAAGGGACTTGAGTCAGGACCAGAGTGCCCGCCTCACCCCCTCCTCTCACCACCAGACCAGCTCTTCTCTGCACAGCTCCTGGCTCTGTGGGCTGAGCCAGATGCCCAGAGAGACCGGACGCTGACTCTTATTCTCCCCTTCACTCTCTCAGCCCCAATCCCAAACTCCCAGGGGAGGGTTTTGATTGGCCCAGCCTGGATCAGGTGACCCCTTAATCCAATCAGCTGTGGCCTGGGGTGAAAGCAGCATTCCCTGGGGTGAACATGGCTGCCCCCACTGTAATCACGTGAAGGATGAAAGGGCTGTCTCGCAAAGGGAACCAATGCGCATGCACCTCTCCTGTGTCAGCGTTTGGGTGCCAGGATGCCCCGCTCCGCTAGTGCCGGCAGCTGTGCAAGAAATGCTCAGAACATGCAGAGTAGCCATCTTACCTCCGCTCTCCTCCGATACAGTCTGCACGCCTGCCACACCGTTCTCACTCTGCCGGCAACACTGCTCCGCCCTGCTCGCAACACCTGAATTCGTTCGTTCATTCCGCACTCAGCCGGTGTGCTGTGAGCCCCGCCCCCACACCAGGCACTGCGTCAGGGTGGACCCGACCGGGGACCTGCTCCGTGGGGCGGTGGTAGACAGAAAAAACCAGGGAACAGGCACACAACTGTTCGGATGGCAACGCACGCTCGTGAGGAAAAGCTCCTTTTCTGGATCCACCCGTTTCGGCTCAGGTGGTAGGTTCCTTGGGCACGTTGTTTAACCTTTCTGGACCTCAACTTCTCACCTGTAAGATGGAGATTTCCACTGCTTGTATTAGGCAAGGTTCTCCAGAGAAACAGACCAATGGAATACATATTTACTCTAAGGAATTGGCTTTTAACCATCATACCTTTCAAAAGAAGTCAGTGCTTTGCACATGGCGGGGAAAGGGGATGTCTTGTCAAGAACAGGGTTTGCCCTGCTTTCAAACTCCCAGGTCAGCCTGCCTGTCCACCAGTCTCAGAGAGCTGCCAAGGAAATGCCCCCCCGGGTCAGAGACAGAGACTATTTCTCAGGACCCAGCAGGTGCCATACGTATTGGTGACATGAGTAGATGGCTGGGTGCTCTCCAGTCCTAAGCTACATATCAGGAAGCGGCAGCCACCCAGATTTTGGGGGAGAGCAAGAGCCCCTGAAGTCACTTTAAAGAGGTAAGGTAGCAGACAAGACCAATGTGGCACGCCTGGAAAGACCGAAGATTGCGCGCCCAGAAATTCCGCTCTTCAGGCCTTCATCACAGCACGTGAAGAAAATCGAAGTGTGGATCCAGTCCACTGGGGTTAGGGGAGGGATTCCTGGACAAGGTCACTGGGCCCAGGGCTCCAGCTGCCCCTGTCCCATCCCATCTTCCCATCCGCAACCCATTTATGGCAAGAACGGTGCAGAGCCCAGCCCTGGAGGGACCCTAATTTTCTGTCACTAGAGAAATGGATAAACAATTTAGTCCTGCAACACAAATTATATAGCAGATAAAAATGGATGCACTTGCCCTGGCTGGTGTGACTCAGTGGATTGAGTGCCAACCTGCTCACCAAAAGGTTACCAGTTTGATTACCAGGCAAGGCACATGCCTGGGTTGCAGGCCAGGTCCCCAGTTGGGGGTGTGTGAGAGACAACTGACCAATCCCTCGCACATCAACACTGCTCTCCCTTTCTTTCTCTCTCCCTTCCCCTGTCTCTAAAAATAAATAAATAAAATCTTAAAAATATATAAAAGGATGCCCTTGAGTTCAGGTCCCTGTTTGGGCACCAAAAAAGAAAGAAATGGATGCACTTGAACTCCGTGCATCAATGTCTATAAATCTCGGGAACCAGAGTTGAGTGAAAAAGATGAAAGCAGCAAAAGGGCATGTACAGCCCTGGCTGGTGTAGCTCAGTGGATTGAGCGCAGGCTGGGAACCAGAGGGTCCCGGTTCGATTCCTAGTTAGGGCACATGCCTAGGTTGCAGGCCGGGTCCCCAGTGAGGGCCATGTGAGAGGCAACCATACATTGCTGTTTCTCTCCCTCTCTTTCTCCCTCCCTTCCCCTCTCTCTGAAAATAAATAAATAAAATCTTAAAAAGGGCATGTACAGTACACCATTTGTTTACACATTAGAATACACAATGGCACACATTGCTAATGGATACATTCGCGGGGAGTTAAAGTGAAAACAAAACATGACAAGGAGCTGATGCACTCCAGCGTCAGCATGGAGGTGACTCTAGGAGAGGAAAGCCAAATAGATGGGGTTCGGAGCCTTAGTTTTATTAAAGACACAGAGAGCTGAAGGAAGTACGGCAAAATGGGATGTCTATTTAATCTGGGGTGTTATGTTACTTCCGTTGATGAAATAGTTTACAATTAAATATAAGCATTAATGTGGCCTCCAGAGAGGTACCTTGATGACGTCTGGAGAATCTGGCCTGTGGTAACCTGGAGAATGCTGGTATTTTTGTCCTGAGAGAAAGTCTAGAAGGCGTTCATTTATTCCCCCAAACCTTGCGCACCCCGATGCATGTCAGAGGGAGGCTGGTGTACTTCCCATGTACAACCACTAGATGGCACCAGCACGCAGGGTTAGAAATTGGGAGCCCGGATTGCTCCGGCAACTTGAACCGAGGAAGAGGCGGTTTTTGCAAGAGAGCAGCAGAGGCAGAGAATTCATTTGAGAACATGAGAGGCAGGCCGAGGTAGAAAACAGCGCCCAAGTAACAAAAGGACCCTAGTTGAACTAGCAATACCACTCACAGGTGTTGATAAAGTACCATTTTCTGATCCTTAAAATTACCCAAGATGCAGTTCTTAGGCATTAAACCAACGTCATCAAGGGGTTTTGGGAAACTCCAGTTCCCACCTCTGACTGATACCATTCCATTGAACAGCCTAGAGGCGTGCACACCCTTGAAGGGCGGAACGATTCGCGTTTAGTCTCAAGTGCCTGGACTTCGGCACAAAGGCCCAGGGTCACACCCTGGCTCTGCTTCTGGGCTGTGTGACCAGCTGGGTGACGTCTCAACCTCTCTGGGCCTCAGTGTTCTGATCTGCAAACTAGGGTTAATAACAGCGCCTAGTCCGGAGAACTGTTGCAAGGGTTGAGTGAGAGTATTTATACACACAGTGTCCCTGACACACAGTCAGCCTTTGATAAATGTTAGAAACATTGGACCCTAATGCCCAAGGCACTCTAAAGTAGGCAATTCCAGGGAGCAAGCTCAAGGCTTCAAACAGGAACCAGGTGGCTGAGTTGGTTGGAGCATTGTGCTGCACACCAAAAGGCTGCGGGTTCGATCCCCCATCAGAACACATGCCTAGGTTGCAGGTTCCATCCCAGGTCGGGGTGCATAAGGGAGGCAACTGATTGATGTCTCTCTCTCTCTCTCTCTCTGTCCCCCATCTTCCTGTCTCTCTAAAATCAATGAATATGTTCTAGGATGAAGATTAACAAAACAAAACAAAGCAGGAATGCAGTGAACAGTTGAAAGCTCTCCTGAGGGGTACAGATAGTCCTTGGTACCCAGCCATGGGAAAGGAAAGTGGTTAGATATTTGATACCATGTAAATTAAGGAGCAGCTAGGAACCTCCCACCTGGGGGTGGGGAGGGGGAGAGGCAGAGGGAGTGACACCATTCCTTCCTCCCTTCACTCATTAGACAAGTATTTTGAGAGCAGCTTCCCTGTTCCAGGGCCCAAGGACACAGTGTGAGCCAGAGAGACGTGGCCGCTCCCTCCCCTGGGGACGTACCGCCCAGTCTGGGCAAAACAAATATGCAGTGAGGATGTGAGCAAAGGAGACGAGGGCAGGCCGAGATCTTGTGGGTGTGGATTATGGGCCGTGTGTGTCCGCCAGACGTGGGTTAGCCTTTCTAACATACAGCTCTTTTGGGGGAAAAAATATTAGTCAACATGCCCCCGCCGGATGACATTAAAGATAACATCACTGAGACACATTTGCATATCATGTTGCTCACCTTTTAATGTGTGCAATTTAGTGATTTTAAATGAATTTACAGAATTATGCAACCATCAACATAAATCGGTTTTCAAACATTTCATCATCCCCCTACAACCCCTCATGTGCACTGCTCTCACTTCCTGTCCCCACCCCAGACAGCCACCATCTACTTCCGGTCTTTATGGCTTTGCCTGTTCCGAACATTTTCTATAAAGAGGCCTTGCAGCAGGTGGTCTCTTGTGTCCCGCTTCTTGTCCTGAGCACACTATTTCTGTGGGCCGCCATGTCACAGCATGTATCCGAGATAGTTCTTTTTACTGCGGAACAGTACGTATACCATTCATTACAAGGGCAGCTCGCGTTTTTGTCTATGCATTTCGCGGCTGATGGGCGTTTAGGTGGTTTCCCCTTTCCGTCTAGCCCATCAAACCTTCACCCAGGAGCAGTGTGTGGGCGGCACAGCTTCTGCCAGCTCCCTGATGCAAAGTGTGTGTGTGTGCGCGCGTGTGTGTGTTTTATGGGAGAAGTCCCGTAAAAGAGTGACACAGGGCGCTGTGACCATCCCCCCAGATGCGGAGAAGCACGACTGCAGGCTAAGCAAGCTGGTTCGGTCAAGTCGGTCTAAACTAGGGGGCGCTGCCTCTCGTGCGAGTCGGAGAGTTGGGTCTTTGCTTGGGGACATTGCTCAGAGGCTGTGCTGGTGGAGGCCGGAGAACAGTGGTCAGCAATGGCCAGACTCACACGATCCCGAACCCGTGTCCAGGCTGTCCCAGCCCAGCAGGGAAGGGGACGGGGGTACTGACTGGGTGCTGGTGGCAGGTTCCTGGGAACAGCATGGAGAAGCGCTGGAGGCCCCCAGGCGAGCCTAGGGCCTCTGCGGAGCACAGGACAGTGAACCTTGGCTGGGGGATCTGAGAGTGAACCAGGCGCGGGGGGCGGGGGAAGGGTCCCAAGACTCTCCTTAGAAAATTGATAGCATTTTCTTGTGAGGGGGAAAAAATGTGTTGAATCTTCAGAAAAGCAGAAAGAGCGCTGCACGGACATCCCCCACCCCCGCCACCGCACGCAGGGCGGGTGTTTCCCGCCGGGGCCCCCTCCTCCCTCTCTCTCTTCCCGACCCATTTGAAAGCCCTTTGTAAACGTCATTAAACTTCAACCCCAAACCCTGCGTCGTGTATGTCCAAAGGTCAAAGAAACTCCAGCAAAACCACGAAACCACCATCTTACTCAATTTAATTTCAATATAGTAATATTACCTATCACATGGTCCACATTCAGATTTCTCCCATCTTCCTTCCCCATAGTGTCCTTCAGAGTCGTTTTTCTTTTTTTAAGATTTTATTTTTAGAGAGAGGGGAGGAGAGGGAGAAAAAGAGGGCGAAACAACAATGTGTGGTTGCCTCTCACATGGCCTTCTCCGGGGACCTGGCCAGCAGCCCAGGCATGTACCCTGACCGGGAATCGAACCGGCGACCCTTTGTTCGCAGCCTACGGTCAATTCACTGAGCTACACCAACCAGGGCCAGAGTCGTTTTTCTTTTCATCCAAGAGCTAATCAGGATTGAGCCTTGCAGTTGGTTGTCGTGGGGAACTGGACTCTGAACTGAACCAGAATGAGACCGCTGGTCCGTGTGAGGACTCGCACTGGGAGCGCCCCCTGCGATCCTCGCACAGCCTGCGGGGGCTGCTGCCCCCGTTCCGTTAGACCGGCGCGCGCAGCTGACGCCGCAGAGCTGAGCGCCGGGAAGTCTGGGACCTGAAACACGTGGCCTCCAACCTCAGAGTGGAGGAGCCGGGATTTGAACCCAGCCTAGCGACTCTGAGCGCCTAGACGCTGAAGGCACCGGCTTCAACCGCGCCGCGCGTCGCAGCTCGGGCCCTGTCCTGTCGCCCATCGCGCACCGAGTTCCCGCTGTCCCGGCAGAGACCCCGGCTCCAGCCGCCAGAGGCTCCCAGGCCTTTGCGACGCGGGGAATCAGGCTGCGCCAGGTGGTCCGAGGCCGGCAGGTCGTGAGGGGAACCCAGGTGAAACGCCAGAGCCAAGAGCAAAGGACACCCCAACCGGCCCGCCCAGGCGCAGCCAGGGCGCAGGGCTCTGGGGCTCCCCTCCCGGCCTGAGCGCCCGCCTAGGTTCTGTTTTCCCGGGGAGGGGGGAGGGGCGCCCCTGCACCGCAGGCCTCACCGAGGGTTTGCAGACCCTGAGCCACCGGCGAGGAGGGTCTAACGGGGCGCTGGGAACCTCGGGCTGCCCCGCTATCGCTTCCTCTGATTTGAGAGTTTTGAAAAATAAGTGCCCATAATGCATGTATGTATTTTAAAACATTTTTCTTAAAAAAAAAAGAAAGAAAAGACAGAAACAGGACATGTGCATGAAGAAATTTAGACAACAGAAACAAACAATTGGAAAAAACGTCCCGTCCCCACCACCCAGACGTCATCGCTGCTCCGAAGGGTCTAAGACTCATTTGGACCTTTACCGGACGCGCGAAAGCTCACGTCAGGGTTTTGTGTTCTGAGATAGACGCCCACGGATGACGTCACCGGATGAGGCGAGACTGTGGTTTTACGGGAGAACGTTTATTGTTCTTAGGGCAGGCTGATTTAATTATCTTAATGACATTTCATTCGGGGGAAAAACAAAATACACTGTTTTTATGACCTGCTTTAATCAGCGGTTTCCATTCCATATTTCCATTTCAGAAAATTCTCATCTAAAACAAGATTTTATTAAGACTTTTCCAACCCTAACCGGGGGTCTCCATTGATTAGAGCGTTGGCCAGATGTGCAAACTTTGCGGGTTCGATCCCCAGTCAGGGCACATACAGGAATCAACCAGTGAATGCATAAATAAGTGGACAACAAATCAATGTTTCTCTCTCTCTTCCCCTCCCCCACTCCCCCCACCTCTCTAAATTCAGTTTTTTAAAATTATTAAAAAGAGACTTTTCTGGTGACCCCCAAGTTGTCCTTTACAGCGGATTTGTGCCCAGTCCAAGGCCTGGGGTCACATCTGACCGCAGGTCCCTGAGGCTCTCAGCTCGTGTGCCCTTCCTGTGCCAGTGACTGAGGGAGAGACGGGGCCAGGGTTCCATGGAAAGCCCCACTCTCCAGATTTGTCTCTTGCTGCCTCCTGGTGTCGGTCAACTTACTCCTCCATCCCCTGTGTCTCCTCTAAACAGCAGCTAAAGCAAGGCCGGGTGGTGGGAAGCCGGAGCTTGTGACGGGGCTTTCCACCAGGCCGGAGGTGCGTAAACTCAGCGGCGGTGACTTTCCGGGGCTTCTCCCAGACATGAGCACTGTCACTGGCTGGGTGCTCCGCGTTCCAGGCATAGGGACAGTGTGCATAGGGCTGTCCCTATATGTGGATACTTGTTTTTGTTTGTAGAAAAGATAGGATTGATACCATAGCAATAACAAAAAAGTTACCATGTGTTTCAGCCATCTGTCCGTGTTTTGAGAGTGAACCTCTGTGACTAGGACCTGAGATCACATTCGCTTTGGCTGACCAAACCCAGCTTCTTCCGTATAAGCAGCTGTAAAGCTGCGTGTGGAGAGTTGGGGGGATTCACACTCCAATTTCCTGGACGAGATAAATAACCTCTAACCTACTTAGTGGGCTTTCAACCCCTCCCCCATACCCACAATCCCATCTCCCCTTCTACTGCCTTCAGAG
>PVJI01029937.1:0-14746 GCA_004026765.1 Micronycteris hirsuta | reverse complement strand
CTATTTTGTTTCTCTGGTTGTATTTGCTTGCTTACCTCAGAAGGGTCTTGGCTGTGGCTGATCTAAATTTCCCGGTAGCTGATCTGGCCTAGGTGCCTTCTCTCCTGAGCCCTCATACAAAACTTTTTAACATTTCATAAAGTAGAGGCTGCATGATGATGTACTCCTTGAACTTGACCTTATCTGAGAAGCACTTTATTTGCCCTTTCATTCTAAATGAAAGTTTTGCTGGATAGATTATTCTTGGTTGTAGGCCCTTGCTTTTTATGATTTGAAATCTCTCTCTCCAGCCCCTTCTTGCTTGGAAGGTCTCCTTTGAGAAGTCCGCTGACAGTCTTATGGAGATTCCTTTGTAGGTAACTGTCTCCTTTTCTCTTGCTGCTTGTAAGATTTTTTCCTTATTCTTGACCTTGGGTAATGTTATTATGATGTGCCTTGGTGTGTTCCTCTTTGGGTCCCGCTTCTTTGGGGTTCTCTGAGCTTCTTGGATTTCCAGAAAGCCTATTTCCTTTACCAGATATGGGAAGTTCTCCTTCACTATCTGTTCAAAAATATGTTAAATTTCCCTTCTGGCAGCCCTATGATCCGGATGTTGGGTCGTTTACAAATGTCTTTGAGATTCCTGAGACCCTCCTCATTTTTTTGAATTCTTGTTTCTTCCTTCTGGTCCACCCCATTGGTTTGAGATCCAACTTTTTTTTTCCCTATTGGTTCCCTGTAAATCTTCCTCCGTTATCCTTATCATATTCTTCATTTGTTCAATTATTTGCGTCCACCTTTCTTCTAGTTTTGTTAGCATTTTGATTATAAGCATTTTAAACTGAGCATCTGATAGGTTGACTATGTCGTCATCCGTTAGTTGTAATTTGTTCTGATCTTTCATTTTGGCCATTTTCATTCTTTTTATCTCGGTGCACTTGTCGGCTCGCTGGTGCCAGCAACCTGGGTCTCTTTTTGGGTGACGTTGCCTCTGGGGGCAGGGCCTGGGAGGAAGCAATGACGACTGCCGATCACCAAGGGCTCTCGTCACTCCTCCGCTCCCCAGTTCTCCACCGCCTTTTCCGCCAGACTCGGTTCTGTTGGCTCAGCCCTGGCCTCTCTCCTGCAGCATCGCTGGCTTGCGGGATTCACCCATTGTTTGGAGTTGTGCCCTGTTCAGGCGCTGGCGGTGTGAGTCCCTCCGTGAGAGCTGCCTCTCACTCCGCTCCTCCGCTTGGTTCTGCCCCGCTTACTGGCCTGAATGTTTGTTCTCTCCAACCTCCTGGGTGTCGGACTTCCCTTCAGTTCCTTTCTGTCCGTTCTGATTGTTTAATTTTTCGCTACTGCGTTCGTTGTTCAGACACTCTGGATGTGTGGGCGGTGAGTGCGTCCACCTATGCCACCATCTTGGCAGAAGTCCGTCAACAGTACTTTTAACTGCAAGTCACAACTGGGGCTGAGGAGGAAGCCTGATGAACTGAGTGCAGTCTTTCGGGAGGCACGACAGCTGCATTGGCAGTGTGCTGTTTTGGCTCAGTTCTGAGCGTGGCTGTGGGCAAAGTGACATGGAAAGGCCAGGAACATTCGCAGCCACGTGAGATTTATCCCAGGTCTGAAAAGCTGGTTCGGCATTCAAAAATCATTGAATGTGATCCGTCACATCAACAGGCTTCAGAGAAACTGCTTCAGAATATCCCATTCCTTTGTATAAGGCTAGCAGAGAAAGTCAGCCCAGAGCCAATAACTGGAGCAAGAACTGTATTCCTTGACGAGGCTGGAAAGACTGGTCGAGCTGCAATTTCTTGGCAAGAAGGAGAAACTTGGAAAAATCTTGTATCCTCAGAACATCCCACTATCCAGAGAGCCGAGCTGTTTGCAGCCATCATGGTGTTACAGCAATCTGGACTTTTTTTTTTTCGGTGTTGAGTTTTATAAGTTCTTTGTGAGTTTTGGATATTAACCCCTAATAAGATGTATCAGCAAATATGTTCTCCCATTCTGTGAGTTTTTTTACTTTGTTGATGTTTTATTTTGCTGTGCAAAACCTTTTTAGTTTGATGTAGTCCTCTTTGTTTTTCCTTTTGTTTCCCTTGCCTGGGGAGATATAGTTGATAAAATATTGCTACAGGCAATATCTGAGATTTTGCTGCCTATGGTTTCTTCTCTGATTTTTATGGTTTTGGGTGTAACATTTAAGTCTTTAATCTATTTTGAATTTAGTCTTGTTTGTGGTGTAAGAAGGTGGTCTAGTTTCATTTTTCTGCACGTATCTGTCTGATTTTCCCACCATTTATTGAATAAACTATTGAATAAACCCACTGTATGTGCTTTCTTCCTCTGTTGAATATTAATTGACCGTAAAGTTGTGGGTATATTTCTGGGTTCTCTATTCTGTTCCATTGATGCATTTCTCTTATTTCTCTATCTTTATGCCAGTACTATGCTGTTTCGATTACTATGGCCTTATAGTATAGTTTCATATTAGGTAGTGTGATTCCTCCAACTCTATTCTCCTTTCTCAGGATTGCTGTTGCTATGTGGGGCCTTTTGTGGTTGCATATACATTTTTGAAATATTTGTTCTACTCCTGTGAAATATATCATTGGAATCTTGATAGGAATTGCATGGAATCTATAGATTACTTAGGGTAGTACAGATATTTTAATGATGTTAATTCATCTTATCCATGAATACAGTATGTGCTGTCAGTTATTTGTGTCTTCCTCAATTTCTTTCTTCATTGTCTTATAATTTTCTGAGCACAGGACTTTTACATCCTTGTTTAGGTTTATTCCTAAGTACTTTATTCTTTATGAAGCAAAAGTGAATGGGATTGTTTTCTAAATCTCCTTCTATTAGTTTGTTATTGGCATATAAAATGCAACTGATTTTTGAATATTAATTTTATATCATGCTATAAAATTTGCTGAATTCATTGATCAGATCTAGTAGTTTCTTGGTGGAATGTTTGTGAGGCTTTATATTCTGTATCATGTCATCTGCCAATAAAGAGAGTTTTACTTCTTCCTTTCCAATTTAGATGCCTTTTATTTCTTCTTGTCTGAATGCTGTGGCTAGGACTTCCAGTACTATGTTGAATAAGAGAGGTGAAAATGTACTACCCTGTCTTGTTTCCAGTCTTAAAGGGTAACACTTGTGGTTTTGCCCATTGAGTATGATGCTAGCAGTGGGTTTGTCATATATGGCCTTTATTGTGTTTAGGTATATTCTCTCTATTCCCACTTTGCTGAGAGTTTTTATCATAAATGGGTGCTGGATTTTATCAAATGTTTTTCTGCATCATTTGATATGATCATGTGGTTTTATCCTTCATTTTGTTTATGTGGTGAATCACATTTATTGATTTGCAAATGTTGTATCAACCTTGCATTCCTAGAATAAATCCCACTTGATCATAGAGTACAAACCTTTTGATGTATTGCTGTACTCTGTTTGCTTGTATGTTGTTCAGGATTTAAGCATCAGTGTTCATCAAGGATATTGACTTATAATTTTCTTTTTTTTTGTAGCATCTTTTTCTGGATTTGGAATTAGGATAATGCTGGCCCCATAAAATGAGCTTGGGAGCCTTCCCTCCTCTTGAATTTTTTGAAAGAGTTTGAGAAGGAGAGGTGTTAGTTCTTCTTGGAATATTTGGTAAAATTCACTGGGGAAGGTATCCAGTCCAGGGCTTTTGTATTTGGGAATTTTTTTATTACTTCTTCGATTTCATTAGCTGTTATTGATCTATTCAGGTTTTCTACTTCTACTTGATTCAGTTTTGGAAGATTATATGTTTCTAGAAATGTGTCCATTTCACCCAGGTTTTCAAATTTGTTGGCATATAATTGTTCATAGCAATTTCTGACAACCCTTTGTATTTCTGTGGTATCAGTTGTAAGTTCTCCTCTTTCATTTCTGATTTTATTTGGGTCCTCTCTCTTTTTTCTTGATGGGTCTGGTTAAAGTTTTTCAATCTTGTTTTTTTTCTTTGAAGAACAAGCTCTTGGTTGCATTGATCTTTTGTATCATTTTTAAGAATCTACAACATCTGTTAGAGGGTATTCACCTATGTAATATGAAAATAGAGACATTTATTGAAGAAGATACAGGATACAATAAACATTGTGCATAGGACAACGACAACTCAGTCCCCTTCATAGTAGGCACCTTGGGCCCTCACACAGTTCTCCCAATCACCATCAGATGCCATATTGTATTTTCCTGAATTTCATTGGTGGTCTGAAATCTCTTCCTTTTTAAAGGGGATTTTGGTTTTGCATAAAGCCAGAAGTGCAGGGCACCAAATATGGGCTGTCTGGGGGCTTAGTCACCTGAGTGATTTGATGTTTTGCCAAAAAACTCTGCATGAGGCATGATTCATGATCAGATGTGTTGTCATGATAAAGCTGCCAATCACCAGTTGCCCATAGTTGTAGCCTTCTGAATCATCCAAATAGTTTCTGTGGAGGAATGTTCAAGCTTCATGAAATATTTGTTTCAGTTTCTTTGCTCTACTCACTCATTTTTAATGCAATAGCCGCACAGTACACATGCTTACTAAATGGTGTCTAACACTCCCACTGACTAGTACAATGAACTCCTCATTGTTCACGTATGCACATTACCTTTGCCACCATCTTGATCAGAAGTCTTTAAGATATCATTTGATTTCTTTCTTGATATCATTGTTGACCCATTCATTGTTTAATAACATGTTATTTAGCTTCCATGTCTTTGTGTGTTTTTCAGTGTTCTTCTTGTGATTGATTTTGAGTTTCATAGCATTGTGTTCAGAGAAGATGCTTGACATGATTTCAGTCTTCTTAAATTTATTGAGACTTTTCATGTGTCCTAACATGTGGTCTATCCTAGAAAACATTCCATGTGCACTTGAACATATGTGTACTCTGCTATTTTGGGATGAAATGCTCTGAAGATATCAAGGAAACCCATTTGTGTCATTTAAGGCTGCTGTCTCCATGTTGCTTTTCTGTCTGGAAGATCTATGCATTGAAGTCAATGGGGTGTTAAAGTCTCTGACTATGACTGTATTTCTGTTCATCTCTCCCTTTATGTCCATCAAGATTTACATATTTAGGTGCTCCTATGTTGGATGCAAAATGTTTACTAGGGTTATACCCTCTTATTAAATTGTTCCCTTCATCATTATGTAGTGCCCTTCTTTGTCTATTACTATAGCCTTGGTTTTAAAGTCTATTTTTCAGGTATAAATATTGTTACCTCAGCTTTTATTTCCTTTCTATTTGTACAAAATATCTTTTTCCATCTCTTTAATCTTTGGGTATCTTTTGATCTGAGGTGGGTCTCTTGGAGGTATCATATATATGAGTCTTGTTTTCTTATCCATTCAGCTACACTATATTTTTTGGTTGGAGTATTTAAGTTATTTACATTTAAGGTGATTATTGATAAATATGTATTGGTGCCATTTTATTGTTAGACTGTTTTCCTTTGTTTTTTAAAATCTTTTTCTTCTTTTTTAAAACATATTTTATTTATTTATTTTTAGAGAGAGGGGAAGGGAGGGAAAAAGAGAGGGAGACAAACATCGATGTGTAGTTACCTCTCACACACCCCCTGCTGGGGACCCGGTTTGCAACCCAGGCATATGTGCTGACTGAGTATTGAACCAGTGACGCTTTGCTTTACAGTCCAGTGGTCAATCCACTGATCCACACCAGCCAGGGCTTTTTTCTTCTTCTTAAAGACTTTTCTTTTTAAAGGCCCTTTAACATCTGTTGCAGTACTGGTTTGGTGTTAACAAACTCTTTCTGTTTTTTCTTGTCTTGAAAGCTCCTTACTTCTACTTCAATTTTAAATTATAGCCTTGCTAGGTAATGTAGTCTTGGTTTTACATCCTTGTTTTTCATTACCTTGAATATTTCATGCCACTCCCTTCTGGCCTCCAATGTTTCTGCTGAGAAGTCAGATGATTGCCTAATTGGTGCTCCCTTTTAAGTAATTATCTGCTTTTCTCTTGTGGTTTTTAGGATTCTCCACTTGTCTTTAAGCCTTGCACTTTAATTATGATATGTCTTGGTGTAGGCCCATTTGGGTCCAATATATATGGGACTCTCTGAGCTTTCTGGACTTGTTTGTCTTTTTCCTTCAGCAGATTAGGGAAGTTTTCAGTATTATTTCTTCAAATAGTTTCTTGATTCCTTGCTCACTCTGTTTTCCTTTTCTGTTATTCCCATGATGTGGATGTTATTATGATTTATGTTGTCCAAAATGTTTCTTAAACTGTCCTAATTTTTTAAATTCTTTTTTCTTGTTGTTACTCTGCTTGGGTTTGTTCTACCTTGTCTTCTAAATCACTGATTCAATCCGCTGTTTCATCTAACCTACTGTTCATTCCTTCCAGTGTATTATTTATTTCATATATTGCATTCTTTATTTATGACTGGTCCTTTTTATATGGTTTCTATGTCTTTTTTCATGGTGTTGAGTATCCTTATAATCATCACTCTAAACTGTCTGATAAATTGCTTGCCTCCAATTCATCTAGTTCTTCTTCTAGAGAATTCTCTTAATCTTTCCTTTGGGATCTGTTTCTTTGTCTTTCCATTTTGGCTGCTTCTTTGCGTTTGTTTCTATGTATTAAATAGATCTACAAAGAGTCTAGTGCAGGCCTTGTCAGACATTGTTTGTGACTGTCTCTGGGGAACCTGTTTGGAGCTATCAATGATCCACAGCATGTGGCTTTCTCTGCTGGGCCTGTTTGTGTGCTAAAAAAATCTCACTGCACATGAGGGCCAGCTTTTATCAGCACCAGACCCAGAGATGCTCAGCTAAAGTGTCAGAACTCCCAGAGATCCACCTTAGTTGTTAAACTTAGTTAGTGATATAGTTCCAAGCTGTACTCAGTGCTGGGCTTAAGCTCCACAGTGTGGAGCAGAGTAATTCCTGCAGATGGGGTTATTGCTTCTCCTCAGGCTGATGCCACTTGGAGTAGAGTGCTCTGCTTGAGAAAAATGGCTTCTGAAGTATAAGAATGACTCAACACAAGGATCCTAGCAGCTCTTCCCTGAGCTTTCTCCTCAGAGTCACCAGCCTCAGACTGCTCACATGTCTTTTGTCCACTCTGCCCTCGTTCTGCCAGAGCTTGGGGTAAGTGGCTGCAAATGAAATTTTGTGCATTGGCCCTTTAAGAGTCTCTCTGAGTCTCCAGTAATCTCTTTCTGGCAGATAGAAACCCTGTTGCTTTTCATAGATGTTTGTTTTCTGGGTTCCTTTCTGGTTCTGGTACTATAGGCTAGGGAATCCAGCTTCATGGTTAGGCTCCACACTTCTCAAGGGGAAATCCTTCCGCTGCTGAAATATTCCTCTGGAACTTCATCTGATGCCTGTGGCAGCCCAGCCAAGCCTCTTAATATTTCCTCCGTACTCCCTACCATTCACATTGTGGTGAAGTGGTTTCTTCTCTCTGTCCTTGGTTATAAGGCTTCTTTACAGCAGGTGTTCAGTTGGTTATTCAGGATGATTTCTCTACAATTTAGTTATAATTCCAGATTTGTCCTGGGAGGAGGTGAGTGTAGCTTTCACTTACTCCTGTGCCATCTGCACTTAAGTCCCTTAAACTTCAATTTCTTCATGTTTAAAACAAGTGTGATAATTATTAAATGATGTCAAAGAGATGTATATATTGTCATTATTGAGCCTTTCCTGGCAAGTCCTCTTTAACTTTTTTTTTTAAATAAGTGCTTATCCTTTTTCTGGAAAAGAGAATAACTTGATGGGAGTAGGGAGTGCTTAAATTCTATAGGGCATGAACACAGTTGGCTATGATTCCATAAGTTGTATGTAATGTTTATAAATTTCAAAAGACCTGCTCTATAGGAGGCATGAAGATTGCCCAACCATATAGTAAGTTTGATAATCTTCATTCATCTGGTTGGTCACTTCTTAATTCTTTAATTCTTTTGTCTAACATCTGTTGTGCTCTTCCCATGTATCAAGAACTGTGCTAAGTGCTGAGAAATAATGAGGATGAATCTTAGCAAAGCATGTAAACAGAGTTTTTTCCCTTAAGGACATAACAGTCTAATGGGGTAGAAAGATGAGGAAAGGTAAATCAGAGACAGTGTGATTGTGTTGTCAGGAGACACATGCTTCTGTGATTATATAACTGTTTGATGTCTGTCTCTTTCACTGTAAGAGTGAAGACCTCATGTATCTTTTTTATCACTGTTGCCCCAGTGACTAGCGTCATTTCTGGCACATATGACATACTTAATGAAAATTTTTGTTATTGAATGAATGATGTACAATGAAAAACTTTCCTTGAAAAAGTTGCACAGAAAAAGTTGTACTTGAATAATTTTCTTTCATATTCATGGAGGGAAGAATTTTTCACAATGAATATATGTTCAATTAGTGAGTGAGTGAATGAATATTTGTCAAAGAGTGAGCTAAGAATAAATATTTCCTCAGTGCCGACACATGGTGTATAGCATGTGTAGATACAGAAGCGATAAGGCATGGCCTTTGCCCTTGTGGATGTCCAAATATATAGTTTGGAAACAGAAAAATGAAGAGTCGATTACGGTACAATATGATAAGGTCCATAAATGAAGCTCAAATCAGATGTGAATCATAAGCTTGAAGGCTATGGATAAGGCTAGAGTTATTAAACATGATTTTGAAGACATATTCCATTTTCTACAATAAGGTTCAGATGGGAAATAATTGCTCAAAGAATGTATTATATTTTTTTCATAGAAAGTGTGGAAATCTCATTATTGTTAATGACAATAGGATAGAGAAGAAAATGGAATGGAGAGCAATATCTAAATAAGCTATCATTATATAAAAAATAGAGACATTTAGTGGTTAAGTGATGTTTGTTAGGAAGTTCTCTTGGCAGTCACTTTTGGAAAAAGCTGATTAAAAGCACACTAAGAATTCCAGTTGATGCTATCATTATTTATTTAGTACAAATGTACAATAACAGGGAAATATGTTCATAAAAATAAACATCATCTAAAGAATTGAGTGTGATTTTCATTTTTATATCATTGTGTGTCTTAAGAAACAAACTTTAAAAGACAAACAAATCTGTTTATTAACTTACTATAGAAAAACAGGGACTGGGTTCATAAAGAAGGTATACTTAAGTAGGAAGAAAAACAAATAACTATGGCTTAGAAGTTGCCACATTGTCCTAACAACAGATAAAAAAACTGAACAAACTGAAAAAATCAAGAGCTCAATTTAGATCTGTCAGAGAAGTGAGGTCACAAGGCAAACTGCTGCTCCCAAAATTGGAGAGGCAGATATATATGGAGGATCACAACTTAATGAAGCAGAAACCCACAAGGAGAAACATCCATGGGAACCAGTGCTAGGGTAGGAAAACCTGAATTATAATTGATGAATTGGAATTACAGTAAACGGATCTGGAAGCCCAGTGTGGACAACTGTAAGAATTTAAAAAATCCCAGAGGGACCCAGTCGTAGGGGAATTTGCACACTTTTGTGAGCTTTATATTCAGGAGATTGACCAGGTCCTCACAGTGAATATCAGAAAGAAATACCCACATGTTTCTGGCATGTGGAGAGGAAAAGAAACAATTTTGAAATATGCCCATGCATTCTGTTTTGCTTAACAAAGCTGGCCCTCAGGAGACACTATCTTACCAGAACCTAATCTGGTAGTGTTTTTATCAGAGGATACTCTACCTGGAGAAAGGAAAACAGCCAACGCTAGCTTCTTCTATCCATCCTGCCCCAACTAAGGAGGGTAGACTGTGAAGTACTAGTGAAGTTTAAAGTCCAGGGACACAGGCTCACCAAAAGACTCTCATAGGCTTTATAGTATAGTTTGATATCAGGTATTGTGATCCCTTCAACTTTGTTCTTCTTTCCCAAGATTGTTGAGGCTGTTCAGCCTCTTTTTTGGTTCCATAGAAATTTTTGGAATATTTGTTCTAGATCTGTGAAATATGCCATTGGTATTTTAATAAGAATTGCATTGAATCTGTAGATTGCTTTGGGTAGTATGAACATTTTAATGATGTTAATTCTTTCAATCCATGAACACAGTATATTCGTTTGCTTATTTGTATCTTCATCGATTTCTTTCTTTAGTGTCCTAGTTTCTGAATACAGGTCTTTCACATCCTTGGTTAAATTTACTTCTTGGTACTTCATTTTTTTGGTTGCAATAGTAAATAGGATTGTTAGATTCTCTTTCTGATAGTTCATTATTGGTGTATAGAAATGCCATCAATTTCTGCATATTGATTTTGTATCTTGCTACTTCTCCAAATTCATTTTTTAGGTCTAATAGATTTTTGGTGGAGACAATAGGGTTATCTATACACAATATCATGTAGTCTGTGAATAATGACCGTTTTACTTCCTCCTTTCTAATTGGGTGCCTTTTCTTTTTTTGTCTGATCACTGTGACTAGGACTTCCCATACTATGTTGAATAAGAGTGGCGTAATTCTTATTCCTGATCTTAGAGGAAACACTTTAGTTTTTGCTCATTGAGTATAATGTTGGCTGTAGGTTTTTTTTTAAATAATTACTTTATTGTTTTTCAATTACAGTTGTCTGCATCCTCTCCACTCCCCCACCCCCTCCAATTCCACCTCCCTTCCCTGCCTCCCTCCTCTCCCTTGGTTCTGTCCATGTGTCCTCTATAGTGGTTCCTGAAGATTCTTCTCCCCATTGTCCCCTCCCCCCTCCCCTCTGGCCACTGTCAGACTGTTGTTAATTTCAATGTCTTTGGTTATGTTTTTCTTGCTTTTTTCTTTTGTTGATTATGTTCCAGTTAAAGGTGAGATCATATGGTATTTGTCCCTCATTGTCTGGCCTACTTCACTTAGCATGATGCTCTCCAGTTCCATCCATGCTGTTGCAAAGGATATAAGTTCCTTCTTCCTCTCTGCTGTGTAGAATTCCATTGTGTAAATGTACTTTAGTTTCTCGATCCACTCATTTGTAGATGGGCACTTAGGTTGTTTCCAGCACTTGGCTATTGTGAATTGTGCTCCTATGAACATTGGAATGCATAGGTTCCTTTGATTGGTTTTTCAGGGCTCTTAGGGTATAATCCCAGTAGTAGAATTGCTGGGTTGAAAGGCAGTTCCATTTTTAGCTTTCTGAGGAATTTCCATACTTTTTTCCACAATGACTGCACCAGTCTGCATTCCCACCAACAGTGTAGTAGGGTTCCCTTTTCTCCACATCCCCTCCCACAGTTATCTGTTGCTTTGTTGATGATGGCCATTCTGACTGGTGTGAGGTGGTATCTCATTGTGTTTTTAATTTGCATCTCTCTGATGGCTAGTGATACTGAGCATCTTTTCATATGTCTCTGGGCCCTGTGTATGTCTTCCTTGGAGAAGTGTCTGTTCATGTCTTTTGCCCATTTTTTAATTGGGTTTTTTGTCTTCCTGGAGTGGAGACATGGAAGTTCTTTATATATTTTGTAGATCAAGCCCTTGTCTGAGGTATCATTGGCAAATATGTTTTCCCAAATGGTTGGTTCTCTTTTAATTTTATTGTTGTTTTCTTTATTCATGCAGAAGCTTTTTATTTTGATGAGGTTCCATTTGTTTATTCTTTCCTTTATGTCCTTTGCTCTAGAGAACATATTGGTTAAAACATTTCCTTTTTTATATTTTATTTTATTGATTTTAATAATTACTTTATTGTTGTTCAATTACAGTTGTCTGCATCCTCTCCCCTCCCCTCCCTCACTCCCTCCAACCCCACCTCCCTTCCCTGCCTCCCTCCTCCCCCTTGGTTGGTTAAAACATTTCTGCATGGAATATCTGAGATTTTCCTGCCTATATGCTCCTCTAGGACTTTTATGGTGCCATGATTTATATTTAAGTCTTTTATCCACCTTGAGTTTATTTTTGTGTATTGCTTAAGTTAGTGATCAACTTTCATTTTTTTTGCATGTAGCTGTCCAGATCTCCCAACGCCATTTGTTGAAGAGGCTATTTTTACTCCATTGTATGCTTTACCATTTTTGTGAAATATTAATTGACCATGGAGACTTGGGTTTATTTCTGGGTTCTCTGTTCTGTTTTATTGGTCTATGTGTCTGTACTGATGCCAGTACCAGGCTCTTTTGATTACAGTGGCCTTGTAATACAGTTTGATATCAGGTATTTTGATCCCTCCTACTTTGTTCTTTTTTCTCAAAATTTCTGTGGCTATTCGGGGTCGTTTATGGTTCCATATACATTTTTGAAATGTTTGTTCAATATCTGTGAAATATGCCATCAGTCCTTTAATGGGGATTGCATTGAGTCTATAAATTGCTTTGGGTAGTATGGGCATTTTGATGATGTTAGTTCTTCCCATCTATGAACATGGTACATGCTTCCATTTGCCTGTCTTCTTTAATTTCTTTCTTGAGTACTGTGTATTTTTCTAATTGAAGGTCCACCTTGGTTAGTGCCACTTTGGTTAGGTTTATTCCTAGGTACTTTATTTTTCTTGCTATATCAAATGGGATCCCCCCCCCAGATTTCTGTTTCTGCTATATCATTGTTGGTGTACAAAAGTGCCTTTGATTTTTGAATATTGACTTTGTATTCCGTTGTTTCGTCAAATTCACTTATTAGGTCAAGTAGTTTTTTGGTGGAGTCTATAGGATTTTCTATGTACAGCATCATGTCATCTGCAAACAATGGCAGTTTTGCTTCCTCCTTTCCAATTTGTTTGCCATTTATTTCTGTTTCTTGTCTTATTGCTGTGCCTAAACTTCCAATACTATGTTGAATAGAAGAGGTGAAAGCGGATATATTTGTCTTGTTCCTGATCTTAGTGGGAAAACTTTTATATTTTGCCCATTGAGTATGATGTTGGCTGTATTATGTTGAGGAACTTCCTCTATACCCTCTTTGCTGAGTGTTTTATCATAAATGGGTGCTGTACCTTATTGAATACTTTTTCCACATCTGTTGATATGATCATGTGATTTTTGTCTTTCCTTTTGTTTATGTGATGTATTACATTTATTGATTTGTGAATATGGTACCATCCTTGCATCCCTGGGATGAATCCCACTTGATCATGGTGCATGATCTTTTTAATGTACTACAGGGTGTGGTTTGCCAATGTTTTGTTGAGGATTTTATCATCTATGTTCATCAGCGATATTGGACTGAAGTTTTCTTTCTTTGTTATGTCTTTATCTGGTTTTGTGATTAGGATATTGTTGGCTTCATAAAAAGAGTTTGGGAGTCTTCCATTATTTTGGATTTTTTGTAACAGTCTGTGAAGGATAGGGGTTAGCTCTTCCTTAAATGCTTTGTAGAATTCTCCTGTGAAAACTTCTGGTCCAGGGCTTTTGTATGTCAGGAATTTTTTGATTACTGCTTCAATTTTGTCAACTGTTACTAGTCTGTTCAGGCTTTCTGCTTCTTCTTCATTGAGTTTTGGAAGATTATATTTTTCTAGAAACTTGTCCATTTCACCCAGGTTTTCAAATTTCTTGGCATATAGTTCTTCATAGTATTTTCTTACAATTTTTTGTATTTCTGTGGTATCAGTTGTAATCTCTCCTCTTTTAGTTCTGATTGTGTTTATTTAGGTCCTCTTTTTTATGTGATGAATCTGCTTAAAGGCTTGTCAATTTTGTTTATCTTTTTAATGAATCCATTCCTGGATTCATTGATCCTTAGAATTGTTTTTTTAGTCTCTATGTTGTTTAAATCTGCTCTGATCTTGGTTATTTGCTTCCTTCTGCTTGATCCGGGCTTTGTTTGCTGTTCATATAGTTTTTGTAGGCATAGAGTTAGATTTTTTATTTGAAGTGTTTCTATCTTTTTTAGGTAGGCCTGTATCACTAGAAACTTACCTCTAAGGACTGTGTTCAATGTTTTCCATAATTTTTGGACTGTTATGAGTTCATTTTCATTTGTTTCCAGAAAGTATTTGATTTCTTCCTTGATCTCATTCTTAACTCATTCATTGTTTAATAACATGTTATTCTATCTCCATGAGTTTGAGTGTTTTTGAGTTTTTTCCTTGAGGTTGGTTTCTAGTTTCAGTCCCCTGTGGTCAGAGAAAATGCTTCATATGATTTCAATTTTCTTGAATTTGTTGAGGCTTGTTTTCTGTCCTATCATGTGGTCTATCTTTGAAAATGTTCCATGTGCATTTGAAACGAATATGTATTTTGCTTCTTTGTGATGAAAGGATATATATATATATATATATATATATATATATATATATATATCCATATAATCAGTTAAGTCCATTTGATCTAGGACATTGTTCATTGCCATGATATCTTTGTTGATAATTTGTTTGGAAGATCTGTCCATGGTTTACAGTGGCGTGTTAAAATCCCCTGATATAATCGCATTGCTGTCAATATCTTTTTGACATCCTCTGAAATTTTCCTTATATATTTGGGTGCTCCTATGTTGGGTCCATATATGTATATAATGTTTATATCTTCTTGGTGGATTCTTCCCTTGAGTATTATGAAGTGTCCTTCTGGGTCGCTTTTTATGGCCTCTGTTTTGCAGTCTATTTTTTTTTAATTACTTTATTGTTGTTCAATTACAGTTATTTGCATCCTCTCCCTCCCCTCCCCCCTCCCCCATATCCCCCCCAGCCTCCCACCTCCCCCTTAGCTCCCTCCATGTGTCCTCTACAGTGATTCCTGAAAACGCCTCTCCCCATTGTCCCCTCCCCACTCCCCCATGGCCATTGATAGACTGTTCTTAATTTCAATGTCTCCGTCCATGCCCTGCTTGCTTTCT
>PVJI01029936.1:0-14747 GCA_004026765.1 Micronycteris hirsuta | reverse complement strand
GATCAAGAAACTATGGTACATTTACACAATGGAATTCTATGCAGCAGAGAGGAAGAAGGAGCTTATACCCTTTGCAACAGCATGGATGGAACTGGAGAGCATTATGCTAAGTGAAGTAAGCCAGGCAGTGAGGGACAAATACCATATGATCTCACCTTTAACCGGATCATAACCAACAAAAGCAGAAAGCAAGCAAAACGTAACCAGAGACGCTGATATTAAGAACAGTCTAACAATAGACAGGGGAGAGGGGGGAGGGGACAATGGGGAGAAGAGTTTTCAGGAATCACTGTAGAGGACACATGGACAGAAGTAAGGGGGAGGAGGGAGGCTGGGTGGGGAGGTGGGACAGGAGGGGAAGGGAGGAGGGGAGGGGAGAGGATGTAAATAACTTAATTAAACAAAAAATTTAAAAAAATATAAAAAAAGATGTTATTTATTTATTTATTTATTTATTTTAGAGAAGGGAAGAGAGAAAAATGGAGTGAAACATCAATGTGTGGTTGCCTCTGACATGCCGCCTCCTGGGGACCTGGCCCATAACCCCGGCATGTGCTATAGACTGGGAACTGAACCAGTGACACTTTGATTCACAGGCCAGCACTCAACCACTAAGCCACACCAGCCAGGGCCACATTTAGTATTATTTTTATTAGGTTCAGGTTTACAGCATAGTGGTTAGACAATCATATACTTTGAAAAGTGTTCCCCTTGGTATTTCCAGTATCCAATTGGCACCATACAGAGTTATTACAATATTATTAACAGTAATCCCTATGCTGTACTTCATATCCTCATGACTATTTTGTACTTCTTAATACCTTCACCTGTTTTACAGAGTCCCCTAACCATCCTCCCCTCTGGTAATCATCATTCTGTTCTCTGTCAGTCTGTTTCTTTTTGTTTGTTCCTTTATATTGTTCTTTAGATTTCACATGTAAGTAAAATCATATCGTATTTATGTTTATTTGACTGACTTACTTTACTTAGCATCATACCCCTAGGTCCATCCACGCTGCCACAGTGGTAAGGTTTTATTCTTTTTATGACCAAATAATATTCCATTGTAGATATATACCACAGCTTTTTTATTCCCTTGCCTATTGATGGGCACTTGGGTTGTTTTCATATCTTGGCTATTGTAAATAATGCTGCAATGAATCCTAGGGTATACATGTTATTTCAAATTGGTGATTTGGGTTTCTTTGGATATATACCCAGAAGTGAAATTGCTACGTCATATCAGCCAAGTCTTCGTAGATGAATAAGAGTGAGCCAGATGAGACATCAAAGGCAGAGGGACCAGCAAGAAAAAAACACAAGGAGGATAAAAGAATGTTGACTTGCCTATATTGATGAGCCCAGTTGTCATCTGACTGCAGGGAAGATGCCTGATGGCCTGGCCTGCTGTGCTTATACAGACTTTCAACTAGTCCTTCATCAGTCCTTCATCCCACTCCCAAATCTTGATATATTTGCTGTTGTCAAGTCTGGAGCATTTTCAGTTCCCAAAGTTCAAAATGCCTCTTTTCTCTGCTGCTTTCTCCACCATTAAAGCTCTGGGAGGCCAGTCTCTCTGCTCTGTTACATCAACTACCCTTTTTCTACTGCTTTCTAACTGCTGGAAGCTTTTGGAAATCTGTCTTTCACTCATGGCCTCTCTCTTGTTCTCATCATTGGGGTTTCTACTTTTCTCTCTTCCTTGTTTTCAGTTCAGAAGGCTCTTTCAGGAGGGGATGATAATGGTATTTGGATACTTTTCCACTTTAAAAAAAAAAGAGATTCAGATGTATGTTGTGATTCCTTCATATTTTCTATAAGAAAAAACTCTTGCTTTAGAAGTGCTTTCTAATAGCGCAAAATGCATACATTTCACCAAAATCTTGTACATGTTTTTCCCTACATGCCAGCCTGTAGTTAATTCATATTTATTCTTAATCATTCTACTTTCAAAATGTCCATATAAAATAAAAGAACTATACAACTCTACACATGGTCAGAATAGCCCAGGTTAACACATATTGTCCCTTTTGAGTTCTCTAATTCCTAAATTCCTCAGAGAACTTTTCATTAGTCCCTGCACTGATTCTGTTCCTTTCATTGTGAGTTCTCCTCAAAGTCCACCATGATTCTTGAACTTCTATGATGTCAGTCACTTGTAACCATTGATGGGCTGTTGTGAAGATGATGATGAAGAATAAAATCCTGAAGAAGAAGGAAATAGGACAGAATCATGAACCTAGTTAAGCACTTGGTAGATTTTTATTAACTATATATTTTATTTTTTTTATACTTTTTATACAATTATACTAATTTCTCTACAATTTTTTCCATGAATTGAGCCCAAGTTTGTTCACTTTAGGCATGGACAACTTTTAGTGAGTATTTCCAACATATCTTGTTCTCTCTTTCCTGCTGTGAAGATCTCTTCATCTACCTAAGGAACTGTATAATTACCAGATTAGATGTTTATCATTAGGGAAAAAGGAAAGCCAAATATAGACTAAATATTTTGCCTAATGATCAATAACCATTCCAGACCAAGAGAGAAGCAGATCTTTTCATTGTTTCTCTCTCCCTCCTTGAGATAATAGGAAATCCATTGACCTACAGTAATGTAGATGTGGAGTATCTACCTTCTTTCCACAGAGCACTCATCAAATTTGCCTTTTAAACCGTGCAGATTTATAACTTCACATACATTTAGTTTCAGGAACATTTAATTCTTTTTGGCAGTTATGGCTATGAGGGTGGTTCAGGCAACTCTCTTTCCTTCCCTTCACCTGTAACAGAAATCAACCCCTAAGAAATACTCACAGTTTAGCGCGGACGTGGCAGAGGCCATCGCCTTCTTTGACTCCATCATTGCAGAGCTGGACACAGAGAAACATCTACGAGCTGCTGAAGCAGACCTCCTGAATGAAGATGTGGACTTCGAAGGATAGCGCTATTCCTGGGGGCAGAAGGTGGGTGGGTTCTCATCTCTGGAGTGGATTTATATGATGGGCTATCAAGAATCCCACCTCCTGACTACAGGGAAGCTCACATTTGCAAGCCAAAGCCTGGCCCTGAGCGTTCTCTTCTCTTGGTAGTCACTTACTTTAGTTGTCTCTGTTGCTACTGCTTCAACCTTCCCCTTCAACACATGAAGCCATATTTGGGCAAAACTCCTTCCCCATGGTCCATTGCCAAAGCTGAGACAGGGTGAAACTTGTAAGACTCGATAAGGCAAAGAAACAGAAAGAAAAATGATTAAACAAATGAATTAGATAGGGAATCATTGCTAAATGAGTAGAGAGATAGTTTCAGTTTTGCAAGATGAATGTGTTCTGGAGATCTGTCACTTAAGAAAGCAAAAATACTCAACACTATTAAACTATACACTAAAACATGGTTAAGACAGTAAATTTTGTTATTTGTATTTTACTATAATTTTTTTAAAAAGAAAATAAAACAAACTATATTTTAAATTTTAGCTTCTGACCCTACCTCAGCTAGCTTGGTTCTAGGGCACTACCAACTATTGGACACAGCTCTGACCCTTCACCTACTTTGTCATCCCTCTGCACCCCTCCGTCCAGCACTCCCTCTGTTTTGTAAGTCATTACTCTGAAAGGATATGTAAGGCAGGAGAGGGTCAGGGTGCTTCCCTAGGCCCAGCATAGATAGCTGGAGATAGAGTGAGGTGAGGGTTGAGGGCAATACTTTTCTCCTTGTCTAGGTATGTCATGGCTCTGGTGCAGAGCTAATAATTCAGCATTTTCATGAGTTGAGCCACTTTTAAATTCCATTACTCAAATGTCAGCTTTTAAATCTTTGACTTGCCCTCCCATGGCATAATTAATGATGATTTTATTCAGGGATTACTGAGGTAACAACTTTTGATAACAATATTAAATAGTTTTTTAGTGTTTTATCTAATGATCAAAAGGTTATATTCTTGCTGTTTGTTGGAATTCTGGCCTTGACTTCCCTTAATCTGTGAGATTTCAGTTGTCACTGGGTTCTGCAGAATTTCACAGGCTACTGCTCCCAAAAGCTCATTATACCCTGCAGGGAGACTGCCTCCCCTTCATTCCCACCAAGCCTCTTCATTCCCTGACAAAGAACACCCATTTTCCCAGAAGCTGAACCTTGGAATCCAGGGCATTGGTGGAAAAATAACAAACCCACTGAGGATGTATGTCATCTTCATAGTTATAGTTTTCTATAATGCCTTTATGGTTTTTCCCTGATAACAACAGTAACATACATCCACTGTAAATCAATCGAATCAAATAACATAAAAAAACATAAAGAAGAAAGTGAAGCGGGAGAGGGAAGATGGCGGCGAGATAGGTAGGAGTGGAGTCCACTTCCTCCTGCCCACTGGTGAAACACCTAGCCGATTTTCTGAGGAACAGAGCGAACAGCCAATGGTATTCCAGCATATATGAAGATTGGTGACCAAGATTATTGGGGAAATTGAATGATCGGGCTATAAGGAGAATGCTTTGGAACGATAAGGTCCCTGGGACCAGCGCAGGGAGCAGGGCAGGCTGCAGCCCCAGACCTGGCAGCTGCTGGGTCTGCTGCAAGATTCTTGGGAGAGAGCCAGGTTGGGATGTGTGAGAGGCCAGGTGCTTGTTTGCACTGGCAGGTGTAAATAGGAAGAATCTTTCAAAAAGAAAAATAGGAAAAAATAGGTATTCCACAGCTGTTTGGAGAGGCTCTCCCCCAGCACCCCCAGGATCGGTGTGCCCCTGGGGATCAGAGACCCAGGGCAGCCTTCCTGTGTACTCTCCAGAAGCACTGGGGTGAGTGCACAAACAGCGGCCCTCCGGCCGGTGGCGGCTTACACTCCAATCAAGAGAAATTGGAGACTGTACAAACCTGGTGACCCGTGGCCTGTCCTTGCCCATTCCAGAAGAACCAAGAACAGTTCGCAACTGGCAGCCCAGGGCCACTGGCAGCTTGCGCAGCCAATCAAGGGGAATTAGGGACTGTGTGCACCTAGTGATCTGCGGTTCACCCGTGCCCACTCCAAAAACAACAGGAATGGTACACAACTGGGGCCCCGGGCCCGCAGCTCACAGGCGCCCAATCTAAAACACCAATTCAAAAGAATGTATGCACTCCAATGTTCATAGCAGCACAATTTACAGTGGCCAAGTACTGGAACCTAAGTGCCCATCTACAAATGAGTGGATCAAGAAACTATGGTACATTTACACAATGGAATTCTACGCAGCAGAGAGGAAGAAGGAGCTTATACCCTTTGCATGGATAGAACTCAAGAGCATTATGCTAAGTGAAGTAAGCCAGGTGGTGAGGGACAAATACCATATGATCTCACCTTTAACTGGAACATAATCAAGAAAAGCAAAAAGCAAGCAAAACATAACCAGAGACATTGAAATTAAGAACAATCTAACAATAGCCAGGGGGTTGAGGGGGGCAATGGGGAGAAGAGTTTTCAGGAACCACTATAGAGGACACATGTACAGAACCAAGGGGGAGGAGGGAGGCAGGGAAGGGAGGTGGGATTGGAGGGGGGGGAGGGGAGGGGAGAGGATGCAGACAACTGTAATTGAACAACAATTAAAAAAAAGAACACTTTACATTAAAATATATTGTACTTTGTAAATATATATATTCTAATACATATACTTTTTGAAAGATACTCAGATTTTATTTTTAAAAATAGTTACCTATATATTATTTATACATTATATATAGCAAAGTATTCCAGGTAATAGTTAATTTGGGGTGTGGAAAAGTAAAGTGGATTAATACAGGGGCCCATGTGTTTAGATGTAGATTATTATCAAAGTTGCAGTTTTTTTGATTATGGGTATTCACATGTTAATACTTACTTAAAATTTCTATTTCAAATGAATGAGAAAATGTATAATAACCTAAGAATTGTATGTGTCCATTCTAAATATCATGGTCTAATTAAACAAACCAATAACACTACCAAAAAAAAAAAGAAACTTAAAGGCAGCAAGGCAGAAATAGGAAGTAACATACAAGGAAGCCCCAATAAGGCTAGCAGCTGACTTCTCCATGAAAACACTCCAAGCCAGAAGAGAATGGCAAAAAATATTCCAAGTAAAGAGAACCAGAGGACTGCAACCAAGGCTACTGAACCCAACAATGCTCTCAATCAACATAGAAGGCCAAATAAGGAGCTTCCCAGACAAAAGAAGTCTAAAATGATACACTCCACAAAACCAGCTCTGTGAGATGTGCTAAAGGGACTGCTTTAAGGTGAGGAAGGAAAAGAGAGAGAGAGAGGAACACAGGTACAAAATATGGCAATGAATAAGTACCTATCAATAATAACCTTAAATGTAAATGGATTAAATGCTCCAATCAAAAGACATAGCATAGCTGAATGGATAAGGAAGCATGACCCACACATATGCTGCCTACAAGAGATCCACCTCAGGACAAAAGACCTACACAGACTGAAAGTGAAGAGCTGGAAACAAATTTTCCAAACAAATGGACATGAAAAAAAAGCTGGGGTAGCAATACTTGTATCGACAAAATAACTTTTAAAAAAAGGGCCATAAAGAGAGAGACCCAGAAGGACACTTCATAATACTCAAGGGAAGAATCCACCAAGAAGACATAAACATTGTAAATATGTATGCACCCAACATAGGAGCACCCAAATACATAAAGAAAATCTTGGAGAACTTCAAGAAAGATATTGACAGCAACACAATTATACTAGGGGATTTTAATATCCTACTGTCAAAATCTGACAGATTCCAAACAAAATATCAACAAATATATTGAACAATATATTGAACAATACCCTAGATGAAATAGACTTAACTGATATATATAGAGCCTTTTGCCCAAAGAAGCTAAATACACATTCTTCTCAAATGCACATGGAACATTTTCAAAAATAGACCATATGATAGGACATAAAACAAGCCTCAACAAATTCAAGAAAGTTGAAATAATATCAAGTATTTTCTCTGACCACAGGGACTGAAATGAGAAACCAACCCAAAGGAAAAAACCCCAAAACACTCAAAATCATGGAGATTGAATAGCATACTATTAAACAATGAATGGGTCAAGAATGAGATTAGGGAAGAAATAAAAAATTTCTTGAAACAAAAGAAAATGAACTCACAACAACCCAAAACCAATGGGACACAACAAAGGCAGTCCTGAGAGGGAAGTTCATAGTGATACAGGCCTACCTAAAAAAAAATAGAAGCATTTCAAACAAACAACCTAACCCTTCGCCTACAAGAACTCAAGGAACTACAACAAAGAGAGCCCAGAGCAAGTAGAAGGAAGGAAATAACCAAGATCAAAGAAGAATTAAATGATGTAGAGACTAAAAGCACAATTCTAAGGATGAATGAATCCAGGAGCTGGTTCTTTGAAAAGATAAACAAGATCTACAAGCCTTTAAGTAGGCTCACCAAGAAAAAAAGAGGACCCAAGTAAACTCAATCAGAAATGAAAGAGAGATATTACAACTGATGCCACAGAAATACGAAGAATCGTAAGACACTACTATGAAGTACTATATGCCAAGAAATATGAAAACCTAGGTGAAATGACAGATTTCTAATCTTCCAAAACTCATTGAAGAAGAAGCAGAAAGCCTGAACCAAACAATAACAGAAGACAAAATTGAAGCAGTAATCAAAAACTCCACACATACAAAATCCATGGACCAGATGGTTTCCCAGGAGAATTCTACAAAGCATTTAAGGAAGAACTAACACTCTTCTTTAACAGACTATTCCAAAAGATTCAAAATGATGGAAGACTACAAAACTCTTTCTATGAAGCCAGCATCATCCTAATCCCAAAACCAGATAAAGACACAACAAAGAAAGAAAACTTCAGGCTAATATCACTGATGAACATAGATGCTAAAATCCTCAACAAAATATTGGCAAACCAGGCCCTAGCTGGTGTAGCTCAGTGGATTGAGTGCGGGCTGGGAACCAGACGGTCCCGGTTCAATTCCCAGTCAGGGCACATGCCTGGGTTGGAGGCCAGGTCCCCAGTGAGGGCCATGTGAGAAGCAACCATACATTGCTGTTTCTCCCTCTCTTTCTCCCTCCCTTCTCCTCTCTCTAAATAATAAATAAAATCTTAAAAAATATATTGGCAAACCACATCCAGCAATACATTAAAAAGATCATGCACCATGACAAAGTGGGATTCACCTCAGGGATGCAAGGATGCTACAATATTCGCAAAACAATAAACATAATACATCACATAAACAAAAGCAAAGATAAAAATCACACGATCATATCAATAGATGCAGAGAAATCATTTGA
Organism: Micronycteris hirsuta; assembly: GCA_004026765.1. Lineage (NCBI taxonomy): Eukaryota > Metazoa > Chordata > Mammalia > Chiroptera > Phyllostomidae > Micronycteris > Micronycteris hirsuta. The sequence continues at coordinate 6,435 of PVJI01029936.1, read as the reverse complement.
TAAGGTACAGCACCCATTTATGATAAAAACACTCAGCAAAGTGGGAATAGAGGGAGCATTCCTCAACATAATAAAGGCCATCTATGAGAGACCTGCAGCTAACATTATACTCAATGGCCAAAAACTAAAAGCTTTCCCACTAAGATCAGGAACAAGACAAGGTTGTACACTATCACCACTTCTATTCAACATAGTACTGGAAGTTTTAGCTACAGCAATCAGAAAAGAAAAGTAAATAAAAGGCATCCAAATTGGAAAGGAGGAAACAAAACTGCATTGTTTGCAGATGACATGGTAGTGTACATAGAAAATCCTATAGATGCTGCCAAAAAACTACTCGACCTAATAAATGAATTTTGCAAAAGAGTGGGATACAAAGTCAATATCCAGAAATCAAAAGCATTTTTGAATACCAACAATGAAACATCAGAAGCATAAATCAGGAAAAAAATCCCATTTGATATAGAACAAGATAAATAAAATACCTAGGAATAAACCTCACCAAGGAGGTAAAAGACCTGTACTCAGAAAACTACACAACACTGAAAAAAGAAATCATGGAAGACACAAACAAATGGAAACATATACCACGCTCGTGGATCAGAAGAATAAACATCATCAAAATGTCCATACTACCCAAAGCAATTTATAGATTCAATGCAATCCCTACCAAAGTACCAATGGCATATTTCACAAATATAGAACAAACACTTCAAAAGTTTATATGGAACCATAAACAATCCTGATTATCAGCTGCAATTTTGAGAAAGAAGTGCAAAGTAGGAGAGATCACAATTCCTGATATCAAACTGTATTACAAGGCCACTGTAATCGAAACAGCCTGGTGTTGGCATAAAAACAGACAGATAGACCAATGGAACAGAATAGAGAGCCCAGAAATAAACCCAAGTCTCTACAGGCAATTAATCTTTGACAAAGGGAGCAGTAGCATAAAATGGAATAAAAATAGCCTCTTCAACAAATGGTGTTGGGAAATCTGGACAGCTACATGCAAAAAAATGAAACTAGAGCACCAACTTACACCATACACAAAAATAAATTCTAGGTGGATAAAAGACTTAAATGTAAGTCATGACACCATAAAAGTTCTAGAGGAAAACATCCATAGGAAAATCTCAGACATTCCACGCAGCAACATCTTCAATAATATGTCCCCTAGAGCAAGGGACATAAAGGAAAGAATAAACAAATGGGACCTCATCAAAATAAAAAGCTTCTGAGGGGCTAAAGAAAACAGTATTAAAATTAAATGAGAACCAGCCATATGGGAAAACATATTTGCCAATGATACCTCAGACAAGGGTTTGATCTCCAAAATATATAAAGAACTCATAGGACTCCACGCCAGGAAGACAAAAAAAAAAACAACCAAAAAACAATTAAAAAATGGGCAAAAGACTTGAATAGATACTTCTCCAAAGAGGACATATACAGCATACACAGGGCCCAGAGACATATGAAAAGATGCTCAACATCATTAGCCATCAGAGAGATGCAAAGTAAAACCACAATGGAATACCACCTCACCCAAGTCAGAATGGCCATCATCAACAAAGCAACAGATAACTGTTGGAGGGGATGTGGATAAAAGGCAACCCTAATGCACTGTTGGTCGGAGTGCAGACTGGTACAGCCACTGTGGAAAACAGTATGGAATTTCCCCAGAAAACTAAAAATGGAACTGCCTTTTGAGCCAGCAATTCCACTACTGGGATTATACCCTAAGAGCCTTGAAACACTAGTCCAAAAGATCCTGTGCACTCCAATGTTCATAGCAGCACAATTTACAGTGGCCAAGTGCTGGAAACAACCTAAGTGCCCATCAACAAATGAGTGGATCAAGAAACTATGGTATATTTACACAATGGAATTCTACGCAGCAGAGAGAAAGAAGGAGCTTATACCCTTTGCAACAGCATGGATGGAACTGGAGAGCATTATGCTAAGCGAAATAGGCCAGGCAGTGAGGGACAAACACCATATGATCTCACCTTTAACTGGAACATAATCAAGAAAAGCAGAAATCAAGCAAAACATAACCAGAGACATTGAAATTAAGAACAATCTAGCAGTGGTCAGAGGGGAGGGGGGAGGGAACTATCGGGAGAAGGGTTTTCAGGAACCACTATAGAGGACACATGGACAGAACCAAGGGGGAGAATGGAGGCAGGGTAGGGAGGTGAGTTTGAAGGGGGTGGGGTAGGGAAGGGGGACAGGATACAGACAACTGTAATTGAACAACAATAAAGTAATTTAAAAAAAAAGAAAGTAAAGTATGTGATCTGTAATACAAGCACACAGAGATAGTAATCACTGTTAACATTTTGGTGTTTGTCCTTTTAAAAAGGTTTTAAACACAAATACCCAAGCACAATTTATTTTTTAAAAACAAAAATAGGTTCTTGTCCCTCATCACCTGGCTTATTTCACTTAGCATAATGCTCTCCAGCTCCATCCATGCTATCACACATGGACAAAACCGAGGGGGTTGGAAATAGGGGAGGGATGTGGGGATGGCTGGGGTGGGGAGAGTGGTGGGTTGTAAATGCAGACAACTGTACTTACAACAATAAAATAATTAAAACTTTAAAAACAACAATAAAAACAACAATAAAATAATTAAAACAATAAAAACAATAAAATAATTAAAAAATAAATAAAGCTCCTTTGTTTTATAGCAAAAAAAAAATAATCTTTTTTCTATTTTGTCATCTGCTATTTTCACCTTGGGCATCTTTCCAAGTTAGTACATATAGACATATGTTTTTATTTTTAATTGACACATAATTTTCCATTGTATTCCTACACCATAAATGCAGAGTCAAATCAGCCTCTTTGATTCTCCGGTCCTTTCTAGGATTTTGCTGCTATATATATGCATTTGTTGTAAGTTCTCAACTCTGTTCACTCTCTCCATTGCATTCTGCTCCTCCCGATGGTGAGTACTCCCTTCTGGGGACCCTGCTTCTCTCTTTCAGTGGCCACCAGCTCCCAAGAGCACAGCTTGCACTCCAACTGGATCCTGCGGGTGCCCCGCCAGCACTCTGAGGATGTGGCTGTGCTCTCTGTACACGTGACAGATGGCCAGTTTCAAAGAAGCATGGAGTGCAGAACCATTGACACTCAGAGGAGACTTGAGAGGCACCCAATTTACTTGTCCAAGACTGTGGAAGGAGCATTCAACACCTTGAAATTCAAGCCCAAAGCCTGCAAAAATGAGTAAGTGCTTGGGCTACATCATATAACCAAGAAGTACTCAAGTCCTCCAGATGTTTTTGAAGGTGACTTCAGCCTCCATCCTACATACCAAAAATTATTATTGTGTATTTTGGGGAATGAAGGTCTCAGTTTAAAAAAAAATGTTTTTCATATTATATACCCTAGGCTGGTTCACTGCTGTCACCACTCCTAACTATTGCTTCCACTCTGTATCTGCCCCCTCTTTCCTTCTGGCCCACTTAGTTCTCATGCTTTGTGTCATCCTCTTTCCTTATTCCCTGTAAGTGCCACAGATACACTGTGTATGATGAATTTTTAATGAGAGTTCATGGTTGAAGAGTGCACAGCACTAAGTGGGGACCAACATCAAACCAATTAAATGCCCATGCCTTGAAAAATACATTGGCCAGGCTCAGGTGAAGAACTTCTTGCTGGCTAGACACCTCTTGCCATCTTTCCACCATTTTTTGGCCTCTTTCTCTCCCTATCCTCTCCCAAGACTAGTGACCATCCCTAGCCCAAAATTCCTGTAACCTATTCATTCAGAACAGTAAGTTCTCTCTTGTTATGGCCAGCTCAGATCATAACTTGGGGAACCTCACTGTTCACGACAGAAAGTTCCTTCTAGCCTTATCCACAGGTGTCTTCCTGTTTCTACAAAGGCCATTCAGTTCTGATGGATTCAGGGGTTTTCTAGATAGCATTTTCCTCCCATAACAATGAACTGGGATCCAGCCTTCATCACCCTCTTTTCTCCTTTAAGCTCAGATTGAGGTCCAGCTGAGGTCCATCCACAGCCCCTATGATAACACTGCTTTGTCCTCCACAATGCCCAGCACTGGAGTGGTAAACCAGAGCACCCCTTCTCTGTGTGGCTGGCCAAACTGAACTTACTCTCTCTGCTGCCTTCCTCCCTTCCAGCCTAGGAAGCTCCAGGCGGATCCTCTTCAACTTCTCTGGAGAAGACATGGAATGGGATGCAGAGATCTTTGCACTGGAACCACTGGCATCTCCAGGGGAGGACTACTTTGAGACAGAAAACCCCAAATGGCAGTGGCTGCTTCGAGAGCGACTCTGGGAGAGGACAGTGCCATGACTCCCTTGGCAATTCAGCTTGGCTCAGGTTGGGGCTCTGAGATGGTGTTTGCCTTCACTGCAGAATGGGGTGATTGGTAGGGTTAAAAATGGAAGCCATAACAAAGTCAAGTCCATGAGCACACTGCTGGTGCTCAGTTAGTGCCAATAATACCCACAGCCTCCTAGAGAACATGCTTTTGGATACTTTGGGAGGTGGGCTTTCCTCACAAATTCTGGTTAGCAGGTAGTAACAGCCTTACTGGTAGCAAAAGGAATGGAAGGCTTTGAGTGGGAGTGTTCAAGTTCACCCCCTGGCCCTCCTTTGCCTGTTCCCAGCTCTCCATGCATTTTTACAGGTGGCTGCTAGCATCATGCTTTGTACAGAAAATGAACTCACCCAGGCATTTCTGGGCCAAGGTTTTCAAAGACATAGTCCTTCGCTCTATGGGTCCCTATGTACTGAGGCTGCCTTTTCTGGTGCATAATTCAGTTCAAGAAGCAGCTCCTTTCACCCTAACACTTTTCACAGTGTTCTAGAAACTTCTGCAGGCTTAACCTAAAGATAAGGTCAGTGCCCTGGCAGTGGAATTGGACAAGGAATGTGTTAGGCACTGTCTTGGGACCATGCTATCTCCCTCAGGCCCCAAACTGAGCTTCACTTCTTATAGACATTGGGCTGGGAAAGGAGAAAGATAAAGTGGTGGCTTTTTTTCCTAATTGTCACCCAGAAAATCCTTATAGATACCCATGCAAACCAAGTTATGGACAGATTATGTCTCTCCCTTTTCCCAATTAAAAAGGTAATCAAAATCATTAAGTTCTTTTGGATTAGAAAAGATTTCTATATATCACCAACTATCTGAATCAGAATTACATTTTTTTACCTTACCTGAGGACATGCTTATTGATATTTTAGAGAGAGAGGAAGAGAGATTAGGGAGAGAAACATTGATGTGAGAGAGAAACATTGATTGGTTGCCTCTCATATGCACCCTGACAGAAAACTGAACAAACAACCTAGGCATTTCACACATACTCTTTGCATATACTTATGCCCGCCTAAGTTTGAGAAATGATGGTTCGGAGAATACAATGCACTTTGTCCATCTTTACCTGATTTTTCAGTTTTTTTTTTTAATTTATTGAGGTGACATTGGTTAATAAAATTATATAGGTCTCAGGTGTACAATTTCATAATACATCATCAGTATATTGTATTGTGAATTCACCACTTAAAGTCAAGTCTCTATCACCATTTGTCCTTCCTTTGTCCTTTTCCCCCTTCCCCCACCCCCCAGCCTTTTCCTCTGGCTGCCATACAGTTGAGCAACCATACAGTTGTCTGTGTCTATGAGGATTTTTTTTTGGCTTAATCCCTTCACCTTTTTCACCCAGTCCCCCAACCCACTTTCCTTCTAACAACTGTCAATCTGTTTTCTCTATTTATGAGTCTGTTTCTATTTTCTTTGTTTATTTCATTCATCAGATTAAACATACCGAGGTCTGTCTGGAAAAAGTCCAGCCAGTGTTAATATAATGTGAACAGTTTGTGTGACATCAGTGCAACATGGCAGCCAAGGAGAGTGGACTGGAATGCACATGCGTGAACAATGATGACTTCAGTGTAATAGTAGGGGCAGTAGATGCCATTGAGTGAACATGTGTACTGTATGGCCATTGCATTGAAAATGACTGAGTAAAGCAACAAATCTGCATCAAATTTTGCATTAAGCTTGAACATTCCTCTGCAGAAACTATTTGGATGATTCAGAAGGCTGCAGCCATGGGCAATTGGTGATTGGCAGCTTTACCACAACAATGTGCTCCCTCCATGCATCATATCTCGTGCAGTTTTATGGCAAAACCTCAAATCAACCAGGTGACTCAGCCCCCCTACAGCCCAGATTTGGCACCCTGCTGCTTCTGACTTTTCCCAAAACTAAATCACCTTTGAAGGGAAGAGATTTCAGACCATCAATGAGGTTCAGGAAAATATGACAGGGCAGTTGATTGTGATTGGGAGAACTGCATGAGGTCCCAAGGTGCCTACTTTGATGGGGACTGAGGCATCATTATCTTATGTACAATGTTTCTTGTATCTTATATGTTCTCTAATAA
>PVJI01029935.1:0-14647 GCA_004026765.1 Micronycteris hirsuta | reverse complement strand
TTGAGTAACTCCCGTTCAATATTTTATAAGAGATAGTAAAACCATTTGTGAGTGCTCTAGTTGATATAAATGGGTCTCAAAACATCAATGGAAATACAATTATCTGGTGGCCATAAAACACTTAAAGTGATGACAAATTTAATTTGGGAAAAAGGCAGCAGCCTATACAAACACTTGCTTATAAAATATTTCTTTTTCCCAAAAGTGTCCAGAGGAACTCTTCCAGAGCAGGGTCTATGTGGTAAGACGGGCAGCCGGTAAATTCATACGTATTTGTCTTCATTTTCTCTCCCCCAAGTAAAACTCAAGTGAGTTTCAATGTGGTCTGAAGTGCTACTTTTTCAGTAAAACTTATGGCCATCCATCATGCCTGCTCAGGCCTCCAGGTTTCCTCTGCATTTTGCTAACACACTCAAGTGTTCTTAGAGTTGATTAACTCTCAGGAGGTAAACTCAGCACAGACTTAGGGCACTGATAAAACTGGTAGTAAATATTTTGGAAAAATATTAATCTCCCTCTCCAAATAAATGTAATCTTTGATGGAAATAATCATAGTGACATTGGACTTCTATATACTTATTTATTTATTGAGGAATGTGGACCAGTAGCACCAGATGTAGCATCCACAGGTAATTAAGTCCTCTGAAGATATCTATTTGGTACTGGTTATATACATAGCTATTTATATTTACTAATTTTATTTAATTATTTACTTATTTTTTTAAATTTTATTTATTTATTTTCAAAGAGAGGGGAAGAGAAGGAGAAAGAGAGAGAGAGAAACATCAGTGTGTGGTTGCCTCTCACATGCCCCTACTGGGGACCTGGCCCGCAACCCAGGTATGTGCCCTGACTGGGAATCAAACCAGCGACCCCTTGGTTCACAGCCCACGCTCAATCCACTGAGCTATACCAGCCAGGCCTATATTTACTAATTTTAGAGAGAGGGGAAGAGAAGGAGAGAGAGAGGGAGAGCAACACTGATGTGTGAGAGAAACATCGATTTGTTGCTTCTTGCATGTGCCCCAACCAGAGACTGGATTTTTAAGGTCAGCTGTTTTCAGGTCCCTTGTTTCTACCTGAGTCTGAGCTCTATGGGTGCTGGACATTCATCTTTTTAACATAATACAGTGCCTGGAACAGAGTAGATGCTCAATAGGTGTTAAAAATCAATAAATGAATGAACAAAGGTACATCACAGAAACTGTAAGTCCCATACACACAATTTTGGAGTCTTTAAATTAGATATGCAGACGTTAGAAATGCCACCTCTCAACCCCACCTCCCTTTTAGACACCATTTTAAACAAATGCATTTGCCTTAGGGACCTGAATGTTAAGGGGGAGGAAAAGAAGCTTCTTCTCCCCACCTTCTTTAAACCATAAAAGTGAAAAAAGTTAATCATTCCCTCAACAGTGAAAATACTGAGAGCTGCCTTGGTAATACTGCCAAGAACAATCTGGCTATAAATCAGGAAATATAACAAGTGGCCAGATCGTGATGATTTCCCAAAATTGTTTTTGTCATATAAAAACAGAGACATTTAGAATTAACTTTGATAACAAAACAATAATAAACCTCAAAATGATAGAAACAGAAATGGTGCTCCCTCCCTCCCCACCAGTAAAACCAATTCCAACAGCAAATCTTGAAACTCATTACAGAATAAGAGAGAAACTTCCTAGAAGGAATTTAGAATATTCTCTTTAAACATGCCAGTCTTAATTGTGACACAATGATTTCTTCTTTAATGATTAAAAACGTTTTCTTTCTTCTTAAAAAATGTATCTTCTAGTGGTGCATTTTAAAGAAAAAGTTATGATGTTCACAGATTTAATAATCACTACTGTCAAATTAAATTTAAAAGACAATTGCATGTTGCAGACATGTGGGTTTTTAAAAGATTACCCTAGATCAACACCTACTATCCAATTCTGCCTTGGCTTATGTTAGTTACATGGTAAGATTTTATTGGCTCTATTATTGATTATTTTTAAAATAAATTTCTTTTGAAAGAGGATAGCAGAGAAAGACAAAAGATTTGCAAAATGGAAAAGGCATTCTGTATTGCAAAAATACTTACCACACAGAGGTTAACTTCAGAGGGCAGCAGCCGGGTCAACCCTGGAAGGCTCAGGAACACTGAACTAGCTGCTTTGTTGCTTCAGCCTAGGGTTGTAATCACCAAGGGTGGGGTTAGAGGGTGGGGAAAGTTAGGAGGTGGGACTTGGGGAAAGAAATCTTGCCAGAGTTGTCTTTTCTGCCTAGGGGGCAATGTTTTTGTATTTAAGAACGTGGATGCTGCATTTTATCTCATTGCATTTATTTTATGTGGCATTTGGCTAATAATATTGCTCCCAAAGACAGCAAGATTTATTCAGGATTGGGAAACAACACATTTTATGAAAGTTCAAGGCTTGTACATTTAGTTAGGATTTCTATAGTTCACTTACTTCCTAAGGCATTTAAGGCTGTTGAGACAGGTTTTAAAGTAAGAACCAGGAACTAGTCTTATTTCTCAAAAGTGCTATAGAGATATGCAAACTTCCTCTTGCCAGGTAATTGGGATTTCTGTTCAAAGCTAAAGAGCTGTGTGGCATGAACAAGGAAAGATATTGAAAGGTTAGGGGCAAAGCAGGGACATGGTCAAGGGCATTTCGGAGCCACCTGCCTGGTGCCAGTGTGGAACCTGGATTCTAGAAGGCAAGACTGACATCAGTGGCTCCCTCCAGGAGTAATTTCATAGAGAGTGAAGGGTGGAGAGGGCCTGAGCAGGGGTGGAAAGCAAGAGGATGGGTTTAACAGAAAATCGTAATAGGAAATGGCAGGTCTTAGGAACTGGGCAGAGGGATGAGAGAGGGAATGAATCACTTAGTGAATCATTAGGCACACAGACACACAATAGTGTATATAAAAACCTTAATTGTTTCTGGTTCCTGACGAAAAAGTTTGTTAGTTTAGTTGAGGTTAAAATGTCAATCTTTCTCTCAGTGTGGCTCTAAAAATTTGTATTTTCTTTAGTGTGTTTGAACATAAAATTTGAATGACTGACCCTTTTGTATCTCAGCCACCAACATGCTGTCCAGACTGAGGAAGACCCAGAAAATTCAGGGCCACGTGAGCCATGGCCACAGCCGCATTGGAAAGCACAGGGAGGCCGAGGTAGTGCTGGTGGCTTGCGTCATCACAGGATCAACTTCAACAAATATTACCCAGGTTACTCTGGGAAAGTTGGTATGAGGCATTGCCACTTAAAGAGGAACCCCAGCTTCTTCCCCGCTTTCAACTGTGATGAACTGTGGCCGTTGGTCAGTGAGCAGACGGGTAAACGCTGCCAAAACCAAGACTGGAGCTGCTCCTACCACTGATGTGGTGTGGTCAGGCTACTACAAGGTTCTGGGGAAGGGGAAGCTCCCAAAGCAGTGTGTCCTAATGTAGGCCCAATTCTTCAGCTGAAGAGCTGAGGACAAGATGAAGAGTGTTGGTGGGGCCTGTGTCCTGGTAGCTTGAAGCCACACGGAGGGACGTTCATTTAATGCTTGCAAGTGCTTTGTAAAAAAAAAAAAGTTGAATGACTCACATCACTAAAACTGTTTTATGTTCTCCCTGATTAGATATGTGTACAGAAGGGCTTGTTTATGAAGGTGGGAGATTGTGGATGAGGACCAATTCCCAGAGAAAAGTGGTCAGGACAGGCATGTGTGACTCTTGACACTGACCAGAACACTTTAGGGTCATTACCCTTTTCAGACATGATCAGGCACCTTCAGGGTGATATGGCCGTAGAAACACTGCCCTTTTCAAAAAGGACTAAGGAGCCACCAGCCCGTGCCAAGTGGAGTACTTCCTGGAGCAAGTTCTGTTAAGTATTGTTCCTGGGGTTAGCCATTTGGAAAATGCTTTTTTAAATTTTGTTTTTGTTTTTTTCTCCCTCATCAAGCATACCTTCATTTATTTATTTATTTTTCCACTGCAGTTGACATACAATATTACAGTAGTTTCGGGTGTACAACACAATTATTATACATTTATGTACCTTACTAAGTACAATGAGTCTAGTAACCCTCTGTCATCACACTAAGCAAATGTTTATCAACACAGTACAGCACAGTGGTGTCTTGTGGCCTCTTCAGTTGGAATTACCACTGGCTCACTGAGTGACCTTGGACTAATTAGCTGCTGTCTGTGTGTTTCAGGTTCCTCATAAGAGTATTGTCAAGGTTGAAAAGTGAACTGCCCTAGCACAGTCCATAAATATATAACAAGTACTTGGCAAATATCAAATGTTCGTTTTTCTCCCCTGAGTTAGGGAAGTGGAAAGAAATTGAAGAAATAGAATGTGCAGCTTGTTACATAGGATGTGGACAGTGAGGGACAGGAAAGAATGAAAACGATTTCCAAATTTTTAGCCCAGGACATTGCTTGACAGTTGCATATCACTTACAATTCTTTCTGAGTCAAGTCAATGTTAAGCAAAAATGGGTTTTATTGCCTCATGTCTGAAAAATCCTGGGTACAAGCAGCTTGAAGACCAATTTTCTCCAGGACCCAGCCCTGTGATCAGGGCCCAGGTCTCTTCTTCTCTTGGCTCCACTCTCCTTCATGCTGAGTTGTTCCTTCTCTGACTTTATGTGCCCTGTAGTGGTTGCCAATAGCTCTGGGCTTCTCCTCTCAGATTCTGGGACAAGAAAAAAGAGTAACAATAGTTAACACCCATATTTGCTTAGAACTACTGTTCCAAATTTCTACACTTGTAATTCTCACAAGAATGAAGTAGGTAGGAAAACTGAAGTATATTAAGTAACTAGCCCAAAGAAATCAATAAGAGACAGAGCCAGCATTTTTGCCCAGGCAGTCTGGTTTCAAAGTCTGTGCTCTGATGTGCCTCTTTTGAAAAAGAGCTACCATCTTTTTGAGTCCAGTTGCATTGCATTTGTTCTGTTTATGTCCATATGGCTAGAATGTGATGTCTAATTAACCAGGCTTCAGTCCCATGCCCACCTGAAGAAGACAGGGGGAAACGCCACCCAGAGCTCCTGGGCTGGGCTTGGGGGTGCGGTGGAGAGGGGATGACCTAGCAGAAGGATATCTAGATGCTCTATTCAGAACAAATTGCAAAACAAGTTTCCCATCACAATTAAGGTGGAAAATAAAGAAGCGGAAAAGTTTTAGGGAGAAAATGATAAACTCAGTGTTAGAAAGCTAAAGTTTAAAATGTTAGAAAAACATTAATGTGAAGATATGGTTCATTGGACATATTGATTCATATTTAAAATAAGGTGACAATAAAAGAGTAAAAATAAAGTGATTGGTAAAGAAATATCGAGCAAATGAAAAACAAATGAAAGCAGGAGTGGAAACATTACTACCAGACAAGGCGGAAATTCAGGCTAAAGGCACTTCGAGTTTAAGGAACATCCTTATATAAAAGGCACAGATAATCATTAAGAAGATATAAAAGTTATAAAGTGGACATGAAAAAATGTCTACTTTAGCCTGGCTGGTGTGGCTCAGTGAATTGAGTGCTGGCCTGAGAACCACAGGGTTGCTGGCTTGATTCCCAGGCAGGACATATGCCTGGGGTGTGGGCCAGGTCCTTAGTAGGGGGCATGTGAGAGGCAACCACACATTGATGTTTCGCTCCCTCTCTTTCTCCTTCCTTTCCCCTCTGCCTAAAAATAAATAAATAAAATATTTTTAAAAATGCCTACTTTAGCAGTCAAATACACATAGGCAGGGAAAATTTATAGAAATACAATTGTAATGAGAGATTTCAAAATACATTTCTCACAATTAGCCAGAATTAACAGTCAAAAAACATTCATTATGCTGTGTATCTTAAACTGATACACTGCTGTAGGACAATTATATCTCAATAAAATGAGGGGGAAAATCTTGCAGACCAACAAAATAATACAAATGTTATACAAGTCAAAACATTATTCAGTTGAACTGAATAACATAATGAAATAATATTATACAGTACATATAAGGACCTGTATGATCCAAAAATAAAGAAAATATTTTTTCATAAAAATGTAAAATTATAAATACATGATAAAAGGTGATCTAAAACCCGTAAATAGTTAGAAGTTAAGAAACAAATTCCTAGGTAAGTCTTGGATCAAAGAGGCAATAAAAGGGAACTTATAATTCTCATGAAACCGATGAAAAGGAAACCACTTCTTATTGAGACATACAGGGACCTGAAAGTGGCACTAAGTAATATTTAGAGCTCTAAGAGAAACCAAAAATTAGAGGAACTAAATATTCATCTTAAAACATTTTTAAAAATCAGGAAATTGAAACCAAGAGAGGTAAAAGTTGAAACTAATGATATAGAAAAGTAACAGAAAGGATGAAAATAGTAAATAAGGCAAGCAGTGAGGGACAAATACCATATGATCTCACCTTTAAGTGGAACCTATCAACAAAACAAACAAGCAAGCAAAATATAACCAGAGACATTGAAATTAAGAAGAATCTGACCGTAACCAGAGGAGAGGTGGGACAGGATAATGGGGGGAAGAGTTTTCAGGAATTACTATAAAGGACACATGGACAAAACCAAGGAAGGGGGGTGAAAGCAAGGGAGGGAGGTGGGTTTGGCTGAGGTGGGGGGTAGATACAGACAACTGTAATTGAACAACAATGAAATAATTAAATAAAGAAAATAGTAAAAAGGATAAATAAGTCAAGATCTAGTGAAAATAACTCCAAAAGCTTATTGAATAGACTAATTATATATATTTATGTAAAATAGATAGATGATTTACAATGTTGAAGAGGAAAAAAAGAAAAAATAAAAGAGGTTAGGAATGAGAAATGAACCCTAATCCCATGCATGTGAGAAAAGATTTATGAGACTCACTTGTTGGGGATTGTGCCGTGGGGGATGGGCTTGTGAGTGTTTTTACAATGTGCCTCCCGTTGCATGGACTTTTGCTTGCGGCTGGTGGGAAACCTAGTGTTCTGTCCCTGTCCACAGCCAGCTAATCCTGTCATGGATGACTACCAGCATGAGCACCCTAGTGGCTCTTAAGTGCTCGACCTGTGCCTGCGAGATTGCGGCAGATGCTTGGGAGAGAGAGCAACATTCCTGCTTACTAAAGAAGGTGCAGTTGCAAAGCGGTCACGAGAGAGTGCGACCTAGGAAGGAAATTGTTTTCTCCCTGAAATCCAACACACCCTACGACCTTCCTGAAAAGCACTCACTGTCCTTGGCCCTTACCTGGGGTGATGTGCGCATTCCCACCAAGTTGGTGTGTTGACCACAGTGGACGGCTTGGAGCCCTGGATCCCTGTTTCTGGGCTCCAGATATTGCGGATTCCGTCCCGCAGAATCCGTATGCTGTGGCTGATTTGTAAATAAATTCACAGGGACTATGTAAATCCTATGGAGAAAAAAGGGGATGGCACGGCCACTCTCTCAAGAGGAGAGCACCCCGATCCTTGCCTCGACAGGCTTATATTGGCTTTCTCATAGCCTACATCAAAGAAGGTTTTCATTCATTATACTTAGGTTTGCTTTAGTTGATTACTTTTTTCACACAGCAACAGAAAGGATGTTCCAGATTACTTCTTACAGATTAACAAGGAAAGAATGTTGCAAATGCAAGGGAACATAAAAGTAATTGGTCTGGTTACACTTCAGTCCTTGGGAGAGTTAGCACAGACCTCAGCAAGCATCCGCTGCCTCAATCCAGGGTGAGAGAGTTTTAGCCAAGAGCAAGTCACGAAGCAGCCTAGGGATAATGCAGGCCTGATTTCCCACGAGAGAACTGACCCGTGGGTTTGGCATCCTGCCTGCCCCATGCGCATATGGGCTTTCCCATAGGGCTGAGCTACAATTGCCAGGCATATAGGTCCCCAGTACTCACTTATAGGCAACTCTACAGCAATGAATATGAAAACCTACAGGAAATGTATAATTCTCTGGCAAAATACAAACTATTAAAAAAGACCTAAGAAGAGAGTGAAATATGAATAGATCAATGATAAGATGATTAAATGTTAATAATGAGAAGACTGTAAAGCCAAATGACCTCAGAGCTGAATTTTAGTTTACCTCTAAAGGTCTGATATTTCCAATGTTAAGTTATTTAAACCCTTGCTATCCAAAGTGTGTCCACAGACTTGTAGCGTCAGCATCACCTGGGAGCTGGTTAGAAAAACAGGTTTAGCTATTCCAAGCCATAGAAAAATCTTCTAAATTTATGTTTTGAAGCTAATATAATTTTAGTGCAAAAATTTGAAAAGAAATGTTCAGATGACTTGTAATTTTTAATTACAATTATCATTGTAGATTAATCTCGCTTCTGATTAAGAGAGAAAAATTATAAATAAAATATTAGCTTATAGAAAACTTCATTATAGGAAAACAATGAAAAACAATAAGCAAGGTTTATTCTAAAACTGTAAGAGTGGTTCAATATTCATTAACATAATCCTTTACATTGATAAAATAAGAAAGAGAAAACATCAATAGATGTTCAAACAACACTAAAATTCAGCAGTTACTATTTCTAAAATAATTTTAAGTATAACTATAAGAGCAAATTATTTAAGTGGCAAAAGACTATTTAAAAGGCCAAAAACCAATAGTAAATATAATTTTTATGATATAGTATAATAATAATTTATGAATGATACAATATCTTAATGATACATTGTCCTCTGATACTCAGATACTATACAATGACAATAAAATAAAAATAGCAATGAACAAAGGCTGAGTGCTACTAATATGTTAGGTACTATTTAAAGGTTTTAAGTAATACGCAAGAAAACCTCCAAAAGTAGACATTGTTACAATCATGACTTGATAGTTGAAAAAACAGAGGAATTTAAAAGTTACATAACTTGTGAGTGATATAATCAGACATTAAGATATACCATATTCCAAGCTTTTTTCCACTATGTTGAACTTTAATCTAATGGAATAAAATAACACATTTACATTTCAACACATTTAAACATGGTCTTCAACAGAATTATCTTAAATTGGAAGTCATTGAATAGAAAACACAAAATTCAAACCTAAGGATTTGGGTTTTTCTATCAATATCAAATGTTCAATAATGAGCGTTATCTGTTCTCTTGGCATAGCTATTTAAAGTTTTTCTGTTTTATTTATGTTAATAGTTATTTAATGTGATAAAAGCTATATTGTAATTAGTTCTGTTTATTTACTTTAGAAAAAATCACTTTTAGTAAAAATATAAAGTTTTTATATTCAAAGTATTTTAAAGTATTCAAGGTATTTTAAAATACAAAGATTTCATCAAAATTTTTTTTCACATTTTTTATTGTCGTTCAAGTACAGTTGTCTCCATTTCCGCCTACCCCATTCCAGCCATCCTCACTTCCCACCTTTGATTGTACCCTACTTTGGCTTGGTCCATGTGTCCTTTATACATGTTCCTGAAAACCCTTCCCCCTTGTCCCTTCATTATCCTCTCCCATCTCCCCTCTGGTTGCTGTCAGTTTGTTCTTATTTCAATGTCTCTGGTGATATTTTGCTTACTTGTTTGTTTTGTTGATTGGGTTCCACTTATAGGTGACACCATATGGTATTTATCTTTCACCGCCTGGCTTATTTCACTTAGCATAATGCTCTCCAGTTCCATCCAAGCTGTCACAAAGGGTAGGAGCTCCTTCTTTCTTTCTGTTGTGTAATATTCCATCATGTAAATGTACCATGGTCTTTCGATCTTTTCATTTACTGATGGGCACTTAGGTTGCTCCCAGCACTTGGCTATTGTAAAGTATGCTGTTATGAATATTGGGGTGCATAGGTTCTTTTGGATTAGTGTTTCAAGGTTCTTAAGATATAATCCCAGCAGTGGAATTGTGGGTCAAAAGACAGTTCCATTTTTAGTTTTCTGAGGAAATTCCATACTATTTTGCACAGTGGCTGCATCAGTCCACATTTCCAACAGTGTACTAGGGTTCCCTTTTCTCCACAAGCTCCCCAGCACTTGTTTATTGATTTGTTTATGATGGCTATTCTGACTGGTGTGAAGTGGCCTCTCATTGTGGTTTTAATATGCATCTCTCTGGTGGCTAGTGATGCTGAGCATCCTTTCATATGTCTCTGTGCCCTCCGTATGTCCTCCTTGGAGAAGTGTCTGTTTAAGTCCTTTGCCCATTTTTAATTGAGTTGCTAGTCTTCTTAGAGTGGAGTCATGTGAGTTCTTTATATATTTTGGAGATCAAACCTTTGTCTGAGGTATCATTGGCAAATGTGTTTTCCCATATGGTTGGTTCTCTTTTCATTTTAATTCTGTTTTCTTTAGGTGTGCAAAAGCTTTTTATTTTGATGAGATCCTATTTGTTTATTCTTTCCTTTAGGTCCCTTGCTCTAAGAGATATATCAGTGAAAATATTGCTGTGTGGAATATCTGAGATTTTCCTGCCTATGTTCTCCTGTAGGACTTTAATGGTGTCACTACTTATATTTAAATCTTTTACCCACCCTGAATTTATTGTTGTGTATGGTGTAAGTTGGTGGTCAACTCCCATTTTTTTGCATGTAGTTATCCAGATCTCCTAACACCATTTATTGAAGAGGCTATTTTTGCTCCATTTTATGCTCCTGCCCCCTTTGTCAAATATTAATTGACTATAGAGACATGGGTTTATTTCTGGGCTCTCTATTCTGTTCCATTGATCTATGTGGTCTGTTCTTATGCCAGCACCAGGCTCTTTTGATTATGATGGCCTTGTAATACAGTTTGATGTCAGGTATGGTGATCTCTCCTACTTTGTTCTTCTTTCTCAAAATTGCTGAAGCTATTTGGGGTCATTTATGGTTCCATGTAAATTTTTGAAATGTTTGTTCTATATCTGTGAAATATGTCATTGGCATTTTAATAGGGATTGTGTTGAATGTATAAATTGCTTTGGGTAGTATGGACATTTTGATGATGTTAATTCTTCCAATCCATGAACACAGTACATGCTTCTATTTGTTTGTGTCTTCCTTAATCTCTTTCCTTAATTTCCTCAGTGTTGTGTAGGTTTCTGAATACAGGTGTTTTTACCTCCTTGGTTAGGTTTATTCCTGGGTACTTTATTTTTCTTGTTGCTATATCAAATGAGATTTTTTCCCCTGATTTCTGTTTCTAATATTTTGTTGTTGGTGTACAAAAATGCCTTTGATTTATGTATATTGTGAATAGTGACTTTATATCCTGCTGTTTTGCCAAGTTCACTTATAACTTGAGTAGTTTTTTGGTGGAGTCTGTAGGATTTTCTACGTACACTAACATGTCATCTGCAAACAGTGACAATTTTGCTTCTTCCATTCCAATCTGGATGTCTTTTATTTTCTTATCTGATTGCTGTGGCTAGGACTTCTGATACTATATTGAATACAAATGGTGAAAGTGGACATCCTTGTCTTTTTCCTGATCTTAGTTGGAAAGCTTTTAGTTTTTGCCCATTGAGTATGATGGTTGTAGGTCTCTTGTATATGGCCTTTATTAGGTTGAGGAATGCTCCCTCTATTCCCACTTTGCTAAGTGTTTTCATCATAAACAGGTATTGTACCTTATCAAATACTTTTTTCCACATCTATTGATACGATCATGTGATTTTTGTCTTTGCTTTTGTTTATGTGATGTACTAGGTTTATTGATTTGTGAATATTGTACCATCCTTGCATCCCTGGGGTGAATCCCACTTGGTCATGGTGAATGATCTTTTTAATGTATTGCTGGATGCGGTTTGCTAATATTTTGTTGAGAATTTTAACGTCAATGTTCATCAGTGATATTGGCCTGAAGTTTTCTTTCTTTGTTGTATCTTTTTCTGGTTTTGGGATTAGGATGATGCTGGCTTCATAAAAAGAGTTTGGGAGTCTTCCCTCTTCTTGGATTTTTTGGAATAGGGGTTAATCTGTGAAGGATAGGGGTTAGCTCTTTCTTAAATGTTTTGTAAAATTGCCCTCTGAAACTGTCTGGCCCTGGGCTTTTGTGTGCCAGAAGTTTTTTGATTACTGTTTTAATTTTGTCAGCTGTTATTAGTCTGTTCAGGCTTTCTGTTTCTTCTTTCAGTTTTAGAAGATTATATTTTTCTATAAATTTGTCCATTTCACATAGGTTTTCAAATTTCTTGGTATATAGTTCTTCATAGTAATTTCTTACAATCCTTTGTATTTCTGTGGTATCAATTGTAATCTCTCCTCTTTCATTTCTGATTGTGTTTATTTGGGTCCTCTCTCTTTTTTTCTTCATGAGTTTGTTTAAAGGCTTGTCAATTTTGTTTGTCTTTTCAAAGAACTAGCTCCTGGATTTATTGGTCTTCAGAGTTATTCTTTTAGTCTGTATGTCATTTAATTCTGCTCTGATCTTGGTTATGTCCTTCCTTTTACTCGCTCTGGGCTTTGCTTGTTGTTGTTCCTCCAGTTCTTGTAGATGTATGGTTAAGTTGTTTATTTGAGATGCTTCTATCTTTTTTAGGTAGGCCTGTATCACTATGAACTTTCCTCTCAGAACTGCTTTTGCTGTGCCCATAGGTTTTGGACTGTTGTGAGTTCATTTGCATTTGTTTCCAGAAATTTTTTGATTTCTTTCTTGATCTCATTATTAACCCATTCATTGTTTAATAGCATGTTATTCAATCTCCATGAATTTGAGTGTTTTTGAGTTTTTCCCTTGAGATTGGTTTCTAGTTTCAGGCTCTTGTGGTCTGAGAAGGTGATTGATATGATTTCAATTTTCTTGAATTTGTTGAGGCTTGTTTTGTGTCCTATCATGTGGTCTATATTTGAAAATGTTCCATGTGCATTTGAAAAGAATGTGTATTTTGCTTCTTTGGGATGAAAGATTCTATATATATCAGTTAAGTCCATTTGATCTAGGTCATTGTTCAGTGCCATAATATCCTTGTTGAGATTTTGTTTGGAAGATGTCACAATATCCTTGTTGATATTTTGTTTGGAAGATCTATCCATTTTTGACAGTGAGGTGTTAAAATACCCTACTATAATTGTATTGCTGTCAATATCTTTCTTGAAGTCCTCCAAGATTTTCCTTATGTATTTGGGTGCTCCTATGTTGGATGCATATATATTTACAATGTTTATGTCTTCTTGAAGGATTCTTCCTTTTGGTATTATGAAGTGACCTTCTTGGTCTCTTTTTATGGCCCTTGTTTCGAAGTTCGAAATTTATTTTGTCTGATATGAGTGTTGTTACCTTGGCTTTTCTTCCCTGTCCAGTTGCTTGGAATATTTGTTTCCAGCCCTTCACTTTCAGTCTGTGTAGGTCTCTTGTTCTGAAGTGGGTTTCTTGTAGGCAGCATATGTGTGGATCATGATTTCTTATCCATTCAGGTACCCTATGTCTTTTTTTTTTTAAGATTTTATTTATTTATTTTTAGAGAGAGGGGAAGGGAGGGAGACAGAGAGGGAGAGAAACAGCAATGTATGGTTGCCTCTCACCTGGCCCTCACTGGGGACCTGGCCTGCAACCCAGGCATGTGCCCTGACTGGGAATCAAACTGGGACCCTCTGGTTCCCAGCCCGCACTCAATTCACTGAGCTACACCAGCCAGGGGTACCCTATGTCTTTTGATTGGAGCATTGAATCCATTAACATTTAAGGTTATTATTGATAGGTACTTATTCATTGCCATTTTACTTCCTTTGTACCTATGTTCCTCTCTCTCTCTCTCTCACACTCTTTTTCTTTCTTTTCTTAAAGCAGTCCCTTTAGCATATCTTGAAGTGCTGGTTTGGTGGAGGTGTATTCTTTCAGCCTTCTTTTGTCTCGGAAACTCCTTATTTTGCCTTCCATTTTAACTGAGAGCCTTGCTGTGTAGAGTAGTCTTGGTTGCAAGCCTTTGTTTTCATTACTTGGAATATTCCTTGCCATTCCCTTCTGGCTTGTAGTGCTTCCATCGCGAAGTCAGCCGCTAGTCTTGTTGGGTTTCCCTTGTATGTTACTTCCTGTTTTTCCCTTGCTGCCTTTAAGATTCTCTATTTGTCTTAGAATTTTTCCATTTTAATTATGATGTGTCTTGGAGTGGGCCTCTTTGGGATCCTCTTGATTGAGACTCTCTGTGCTTCCTATATTTGTGTGACTTTTTCTCTTATCAAATTATGGAAGTTTTCCATCATTACTTTTTCAAACAGATTTTCTATCCATTCCTCTTCTTCCCCTTCTGGTATCCTTATTATATGGATATTATTATGTTTCATGTTGTCCTGCAGTTCCCTTAAGACCTCTTGTTCTTTTAGAGTCTTTTTTCCTTTTTCTTGCTCTTTCTGGGAATTTTATTCTACCTTGTCCTCCAGCTCACTGCTTCGATCCTCTGCTTCATTGAGCCTGCTTTTGATTCCTTTTACTGTATTCTTTTTTTTTAATGACTTTATTGTTGTTCAATTACAGTTATTTGCATCCTCTCCACTCCCCTCCCCCTCCCCCCGCCCCCACCTCCCCCCCAGCCCCTTTTACTGTATTCTTCAATTCAGAAATTGTATCTTTCATTTCCTCTTAGTTTTTGTTGATAGTTTCTATTTCCTCTTATAGAGGAAATAGTTTGCAGCAAGTTTCTCTAGGTTCCCTGTAGTTTTTGATTCTCTGTGAGCTCACTGAGCTTCTTTATAACCATTGTTTTGAACTCAATATCTGATAGTTGA